>CAIGRB010101840.1:0-19290 GCA_903798255.1 Fraxinus quadrangulata | reverse complement strand
TTATTAATAAAATATATAATTAATTAATTTTATTGAAAACATTTTTAAAATTTAAAATATATATCCTTAATTTTGAAATAGTGTTTAGTAAAAACCTGATTTATGTATTGTTCCCTTTCTCAAAAGCTACTTCAAAGGAATATAATACTAATTTCTATATCATTCTTGTCTTTATTTCCTGTCCCCTCTAGCATTTATTTAAAATCAATGTAGCTGGTTGAACTATAGGAACCATGAGCTCCATTGCTGTATTCCTCTAATTGAAGCACTATAGGAACCATGAACTATAGGCACTATAGGAACCATGAGCTCCAACGACATTAAAGGCTTCCACCGACACGATGGCTGAGAAACACTTTTCCATACCAAACCAATTATTTGATGCAATTTGTCTCTTGTATGCAAGTCGTGAGTAGTACTCTAAAATATCAGAAAAGAAAAAAAAAATTAAAATCTTGGCTAATGCACTTAACTAGAATTGATCGTCTGAGTATGACTGTTGCAAAGAACCATAAATAATGACGTGGAAAGTTTTTATTCGAGATCGGATCTGTGTACTTAACTACATCTAGTGAGACTCCCTTCTCCAAATTTATCATTCTACATCTGGATATTGCACTTTAGCAATCTAGGGCGCAGCATAATCTGGAATGAAATGCTGGGGTGATGAATTTTCCCTTTTTTAAGGTACTTCGAGGTGGAACATATGCTCAAAGGATTAGAGCATATGACTATAAACCATAGCGTCGTCACTTCCTCCTCGCCTACAACAGTTCCTGAAGGAAAGTACCTTCCCGAAAATAAGAACCAAGCATCCAATGTTGAGTTCATGGACATAAAAGAAATATAAAGATTCTATGGTGTCATGGTGATAGAATGAATAAAATTTTAACTTGTTGGTCTTAATACTGCATATTAACCGTACCAAACAAATCCCAAAAATCCAAAAATGTAAATCAAGGAACTTTGAAATTGCTGGCTTACATGCTACTGGCATACTCAAAATGAAACGAATTAAACATCAAAATGAAACAAATCATTCATTACATAATCTACCAATATTATATATATAACACGCAGAAAAGTACAAGATCGCAAGAATTAATTAATCCCGTCGATAATTGCCCCAAAAGACAAGACAAAAAACAAGAATAATTAAATGTGGACAGTGAATCTTCATTCAATCATCTTACAGCTTGGATTTTCAATGAGCAAGGAGTGTTGATCTGCTTCCATTATCGAAATTCTTGGAGTAATTGTAGGAATCGTAGAGAAAAGTTTGAGGAAGGCCAACATTGTTGGATCCGATGAGCTTTCTGAATTCAGACCTGACCTTGTAGAAAACGTGTCTCAAGCTGCCTTTATTGTGGCAACCTAGGACTGTTGTTTCTTCCTCATTCATCTCAAGATCTTTGGCAAAAGTGGGTCTTCTGGAGAGGATCCAGGACCATCCCCAATCCCACCATTTCCTAATGGAATTTCCGGCATATTCTCCTATTGAAGAGACAGATTTGGATCTGTGAAACGCCCATGAAGTAGAGATATTGTGTTGTTGGAAGTTGAGAGAAGATAGTCTTCTCCGGATGCCTCCTAATCCCTCCTCGGGTTGCGAGACTGGAAGCGCTTGCTTGCCTCGGAATATCGAGCTCATTTTAACTTGGTTGGAATTGGAGTTTGTATTAAGAACATAAAAAACAAAGAGAGGCATATGGGCATGAAGAAAGGAGGTGGGAACTAGTGGTCACAGCTATTACAGGCTGGATAGAATGATGGTGGGCTCCATTACTTCATTTATTTGGGGTTAATTTCAACCATGGCCACTCTACTAATTACTTAATGTCAACTTCCCCTCTCATCTTTAATTTGGTTCACACCTATCACCAAATGTTATATAATGTGTCATTCAGGCCACCAGTTAATCAACTGTCTTATATAACATAAAACCCGATGTGAATGGTTTGACGACGGAGTATAATGTGTCATTCAGGCCACTCTACTAATTAGTTTCATTATGTGTCGCACGTGAATTATTTATATTAACTGTTTTATATGTTAATTAGTTTCTTTGTGCCTCATGTTAATTGGAATATGTTAATTGATTTCATATTGCCGCGCGTTTCATTCTTCTACCAAATTTCTGTTTTCTGCCAAATTTTGAATCTTATATAACTGTTGTAATATCATTACAGATTCATTTTTCTATTCTAGTTGTTGTATATATAGTAATTATGTCTAATTATTTATTGTAATTACATGCTAATTATTCACTAATCTTAATTAGCTATTTTTTATTCGATAATATTCAATGCAATTATGAGTGTGATTTTACCATGCATACTTTTATGTGGATTAATATTATATGGTTTTAGTTAAACCTTGATATATTTACTCGTTGATTCTTTTTACTATAGAGTACAATTTTAAATTTAAGTTATTGAATACAATAATATAAATCTGATTTGCAATTTCATAAGATCTACAAATATTCTCAATTGGTTGTTGTTCCCGAAGCAACACAATATTATAATTAATATTTCAGAATAATATTAATCATAGATCTATCTATTATAAATAGTTTGTACAGCTCTTGAAGAAGTAATAATAAAATACAATATGCTCCCGAAATAAATTATATTTCGAAGAACAATATTTTAAATTAGTGTTTATCCATGAAGGAAAACACGCAACTTATGTCATTTTGATATTAACTACTTGATATTTAATCATATTCTTCGAAATTAATTGTACTTTCTTTTATTTCATTGTGTAGTTAATCAAATGGCAAACATTACAAAACATATTTGGCAAAAACTATTTGTCAAGGTACTCGATGCTAATATCAATCTGATCTCAAAAGGTTTTGGAGAAACAATAAAAGAAGGAAACAAAGAATCTATGCAGGATCGTGCAAAAGCACTCATCTTCCTTTATCATCATCTTCACGATGGATTGAAAATTGAATAACTCACCAAGAAAGATCCACAAGTTCTTTGGAAAAAATTAACTAAAAGATTTGATTATCAGAGGACTATAGTCCTCCCCAAAACCCGCTATGAATGGATGCATCTTCGTTTGCAAAATTTCAAAATTGTTAGTGAGTACAATTCTGAAATATTCAGAATATGTTCAAAATTGACATTGTGTGGAGAAAAAATCACTTATGAAGATATGTTGGAGAATTTTTTTTTCCACCTTTCATGCCTCGAATGTGCTCCGACAGCATCAATATCGTGAGCGTGGTTTCAAAAGATACCCAGAACTCATATCTTGCATGCTTGTGGCTGAACAAAATAATGATCTGCTGATAAAAATCATGGGTTACGTTCAACTGGTTCTGTACCATTGCCTGAAGTAAATGGTACTGCATTACTTGAAGCAAATATAATATCAAGACGTGGATGTGGACATGGACATGCACTTGGAACAAATCATGGACGAAATAATCAACAAAATTATCAGCAACAGGCACAAATCAAATAAAAGTAGCATATCCAAAAAGGAGTACGAAGATAGTTGTTTTAGATGTGGAATGAAAGTGTATTGGGCACGTACTTGTCGTATGACAAAACGCCTTGTGGATCTCTACCAAAAATCAATCAAAGGAAAGAAAAAAGTAGAGACAAATTTTGCTGATTATGATGATCCAATTGATGTAACTAATTTAGATGTCTCTGATTTCTTTGTTGATCTAAATAGGAATATTGACCATTTGATTGGGGGTAATGTAATGGAAGATATAGATTAGTTTACTTTCTAGTATTTCCTTTCGTTTTAGAAATTCATTTTAAATTATGTTATTATTTTTCGCAAAAAAAATTGAAACATTATTATGTATTGTTAATTTCATAATACTGAATTATGTTTGCCCTTTTAAATTTAAATTCAAGTTTTTAAAAAAAATATATATTTGTTTTCATATAGATTCACGATAGATTGTCAAGATACTTGTTTGATTGATGTGCAACTACACATACTATTTTTCAAGAAAAAAAATATCTTTAGGATTTAACTAATGCAGAAAATAATGGCAATACGATATCAGGTACATCGAATGTCTTTGAAGGCTCCGAAAGAGTTTGTATTCTTTTACCAAATAATATAATATTATATATTTACGATGCACTTTATTCAAGCAAATTCAGAAGAAATTTGCTTAGTTTTAAAGATTTTCGTTGCAATAGATATCACATTGAGACGATACAAGAAAATAATGTTGAATATCTTTGCAAACTTCTTTTATATCTGGCCGAAGCAGATAAAAGAAAAATTTTATTTACTCCCATTTGGCATGTATTATACAATTATAAAAATGGTCGAATCAAATATTATCACTAACCATAAGTTCGTTGATCCAAAATATTTTATATTTTGGCATGATCAACTTGGACATCCAGGAGCTATAATGATACGTCGAATAATAAATCACTCACATGGACATCCGTTAAAGAACCAGAAAATTCTTTTACCTAATGATTATTCATGTGTTGCTTGTTCGCAAGATAAGTTAGTCATTAGACATTCGGCTGTAAATGTCAATATTGAATCTCTAACTTTCTTGGAAAGGATTCATGGAGATATATGTGGGCCAATACATCTACCATGTGGATCATTTCGTTATTTTATGGTATTAATTGATTCTTTTACTATATGGTCACATGTTTGCCTACTTTCTACTAGGAATGTAGTTTTTGCTTGACTACTTGCTCAAATCATAAATCTACGTGCGTAATTTCCTGATTACTCAATCAAGACTATTCGTCTTGACAATGCTGATGAATTTAGATTACAAACATTCGATGACTATAGTATGTCAATTGGGATTGTTGTAGAATATTCGATTGCGCATGTCCATACACAAAATGGTTTAGGACAAAATGTTTTAGTGGAATCATTTATTAAACGTCTACAATTTATTGTTAGACAATTACTTATGAAAACAAAACTCCTAACTTTTGTTTGGGGTCATGCCATATTGCATGCTGCGTCATTGGTAGTATCCAATCAACTGCATATTATCAATATTCACCTTTACAACTAGCATTTGGTCATCAACCTAATATTTCTCACATGCGGGTTTTTGGTTGTACTGTTCAAGTCCCCATTGCACCCCCACAACTGACTAAAATGGGTCCTCAACGAAGACTTGTGATTTATGTGTGTTTTGACTCACCATCTATTATTAGGTATCTTGAACCTTTAATAGGTGATTTATTTACTGCACGTTTTGCAGATTGTCATTTTGATGAATGACTTTCTCGACTTTGGAAGGGGAAAAACTATATCATAATAAATAAGGTAAAATTTCTTGGAATGAAACAACTCTATCTCATTTTGACTCCTGTAGCAATCAATATGAACAAGAGGTTGAAAAAATTATTCATTTGCAAAGAGTTGTAGATCAATTACCATATGTATTTGTTGAGACAAGAAAAGTGACAAAGTCATATATACCAGCAGAAAATATTCCAGCAAATATTGATGTCTCTGCACGATAATTTGCTATAGCAAATGAATATCAAATACGCCAGAAGCGTGGTCGACCAGTTGGTTCAAACGACTTTGTACCTCAAAAAAGAAAGTACAAGAGAAAAACCAACCAAAAGTTTCAGAAGAAGTAACATTAGAGAAAATTGATCAATCAAATATTGAAAATATGGTTCCTAAGAATCACAAGTGTCCAAAAATAATGAGATTTCAATAAATTATATGTTATCTCATAAATTATGAGAGCGAAATAACGTTTTTATAGACAATATTTTCGCCTTTAACGGGCTCTTGATATTATGTAAAATAAGGATCTCGAACAACTGTCTGTTAAAGACTGTCAAATAGAAATGATTGGCCAAGTGGAAAGAAGCCATACATGCGGAATTGAATTCCTTAGAGAAACGGAAAGTGTGTGGACCTATAGTTCGAACACTTGAAAATATAATCCCTGTTGGATACAAATGAATTTTTATGCGAAAGAAAAATGAAAATAATGAAATTACAAGATACAAAACTCGACTTGTAGCTCAAGGTTTCTCACAAAGACTATGAATTGATTATGAGGAAACATATTCTCCCGTAATGGACACCATCACCTTTAGATTCTTAATTAGTTTGACTGTGTCACAAAAGCTTGATATGCGTCTTATGGATATAGTGACTGTTTATTTGTATGGTTCTAAGTAATAGTGACATATATATGAAAGTCCCTGAAGAACTTAAAGTGCGAGAAACAAATGATACATGTCCAAGAACCATGTTCTCAATTAAATTGTAAAGATCATTATATGGATTGAAACAATCCGGACGCATGTAGTATAATCGCCTTATTGAATATTTGTTAAAGGAATGCTATAAAAATGACGATGTCTGCCCATGTCTTTTCATAAAGAAAACAAATATTGAATTTACAATTGTGGCAGTTTACGTTGATGGCTTAAATTTAATTGGAACTTTTGGAGAGCTCAACAAAACTACAGATTATTTAAAAAATGAATTTAAGATGAAAGATTTGGAAAAAACCAAATTCTGTCTCGGGTTGCAAATTGACCATTTTCCAGAAGGATTATTTATTCATCAATTTACATATACAGAAAAAGTCTTAAAACGATTTTATATGAATAATGCACATCCATTAACATCACCTATAGTTGTTCGATCACTTGATGTAAAAAATGATCATTTTCGTCCACTTAAAGATGGAGAAAATATTTTTGGTCTTGAAGTACGGATCTTTGTGCAATTGGAGCATTAACTTATCTTGCAAATTGTACTCGACCCGACATAGCTTTTTCTGTAAATCTCCTTCCAAGATATAACTCTACACCAACACAAAGACATTGGAATGATGATAAACATATTTTTCGTTACCTAAAGGGTACTATTGATTTGAGATTATTTTATTCTCAAAAGTCGGGATCCACTTTAGTGGAATATGCAGATGCAGGTTATCTCTCTGGCCCACATAAAGCTAAATCACAAACAGGATACATGTTTACACGTGGAGGAATAGATATATCATGGATATCTGTGAAGCAATAATTGACAACAACATTCTCAAATCATTCTGAAATTATTGCAATCCATGAAGTAGGGCGAGAATGTATATGGTTGAGGAACATGACTTGTCATGTCCAAGCATCATGCAGATTAATTTCAACAAAAGATAGTCCAACAATTTTGTATGAAGATAATGTTGTTTGTATTGCACAATTTAAAGGAAGTTATATCAAAAGTGATATGACGAAGCATATTTCTCCAACATTCTTTCATACACACGAGCTTCAGAAAAATGACGACATCAATATTCAACAAATTCGTTCAAGTAACAATGTGACTGATTTATTTACAAAAGCACTACCATTATTTACATTCAAGAAATTGGTTCATAAGATTTTTAGTGATCAACATCAAGGAGAGTAGCTGTACTCTTTTCCTTTGCTTAGGTTTTATCCTACTGGATTTTCTTAATAAGGTTTTAATGAGACATCATTTATATTTGATACTCCAAAATAACTGTACTCTTTTTCCTTCGTTTGATTTTTTTGTCCCACTTGATTTTTATCAAACAAGATTTTAACGAGCCAATTATTGTACAAATAATCATCAAATTGGGAGTGTTGTAAAATAATGAGATAATTATTGAAGATTATTTAGTATTATCATAATATATAGATAAATCTTATCTAGTTCAGAAAGTTTATTTCATTCCAATTGTAACTCTTATTTTAGACTTTATAAATAATGGTCTTGATTCTCAATAAAATACACAAATCTATTAATTTTTATTCTCTATTCTCTTTTCTCTCTTTTATAACAATACTAATTTTTGCCCGTGCGATGTGCGGGCTATGTTATTTTGATGGTAATGTTAGTGTGTTAAATATATGTTCTAATTTCAATATTAGTAAAATTTCATTTGCACAAATTTGGATGATGTTGATGTCATGTAATCTAACTTAAATGTCTACTTGTCGTGCACCATGGAAAAATATCTCTATGTCACGAGAGAGTTCATGAAGTATTTAGGGGTTTTAATTGATTTGATTTTAACATTTAAGAAAATATTGAATATGAGTTATTGTAATTCATTATTGTCAATATCTACTACTTTAAATAAGCTATGGCAGTAGCAAATAACAGATTTTATAAAGGTGAAAAATTATTGAATATTACAAATGATAAATGTTAAAATAATAGTCTTTGAACCGTTAACTTTGGTATGTGACTGCTTCAATTGTTCTATACTCTACAATTTGGCTGTTTGACAATGAACATTGTACATATTGCTGCATGAAAATTCCCTCTGTGCTGCGTAGAATGGAAAGACATCAAAGACAAATTCATTGTTGTATTATTTTATAACAAAATAAATTTTCGAATTTAAGAGAACAATGCAAATTGATAATTGCTTTATTTATAAAAATAGAAACAAAAAATATTTTTAGTCATAAGAATGTCAAAGTTGAATGGGATACGACTAATGAATTAACGATTCCAAAATTATGTGAGTGTATAAGTACTTACATCTTTCATCTTGAAGAGGCCAAAAGTTACTGTCATAACCCTCAGATACGACCTTTTGCAATTGAACCTTAAGCACACCAAATCAAACATTACAAGTCAGCACATAAAAGCAAATTTTAAAAGAAAAAAAATTGGAGAAATTAAATTATGAATTAAAGGTTCATCAACTATTTGTCTGGTTGAAGTGTCAAAGTTGCAATTAGTTTATTGTATATCACAATTTCATGAAAGAGAAACTTAACCTATAAGGTTCAATTATTTTGAATTAAAAAGGATTACAATGAAGAACAAATCATAAATTATTCATTTAACATATAATTCGCGAGAAATAAATAAGAGCACTCACATTTTCTTTGGTTCAAAATAAGTGGGCAAAAATATTTTTGAATCAGTTGAGTGACCCCGTTTATTGGATTTATTTACCTATGATATCAAAAGAGAAAAACAATAGTGAGTTAGACAACTGTACCAAGAGTTGAAGACAAAATATACTCTATCTTATGATCAATCGTGACTAAAACATACCTTGATCGAAACTGCAATTCATTTTTTCTAGGTTTCTTTTGCATTTTCCCATTTGTCCGTTCACTGTAATTAAATTTTGAATCATTCTTAGTGTTATACTGGAAAACAAATATAGTAAAAATGAAACATAAATATATTTTTTTGTAGAGATATATATAGAAAGAAGTGCTTACAACTGTAGGGAGAATTTCTTTGAACTTCCCAGAAAAGAGCCTTATTGCAAATGTTATACAGTGATTTTCTATTTTGAACCTGCAATGCTTTGACTTTGTCTTCTATCGATGTATGAACGAAAGGATTTCCTTGTACACTACATTTTTGTACATGTGATGTGTGAAGCTTCAACAGTTGACGGGTTCAGTAAAAGAGACTTGGTTGTTTTAGCTCTTGACAACACCACATAAAGCTGACCATGATAAAAAACTGGCTCTGGAAGATATAAACCAACGAAATCAAGTGTCTGTCCTTGAGCTTTGTATATCATCATTGCGAAGCATAGCCTAATTGGAAATTGAGTTCTTTTGAATGGAATTAAAGTTTGATCACTTTGAAGTGGTATAAAAGGTATTCTTGGAAAAAAAACATATTTTCCACAATATTCTCCAGATGTAATTTCAGCAAGAATTACATTCTTCTCAAATTTTCGACAAGTAAGTCGTGTTCCGTTGCATAAACCTTCGGATGTATTGATATTCCGTAGTAACATAACAGGACAATTTACTTTAAGGTTCAATTCATGTGGTGGAATACCATTTGAGGTCAAACTATTTAAGAAATCTTCTTGCAAACTCTGTTCTGATTTATCGATTACTTCATCAAAGTTATAGTACGTAAAAAATTGACCAAGAATTTGTTCCAATAGAATATTGTTAATATGATCAACACATTCATTTCTAGGCATAAGAATAACTCGATTTGTCATCGTATGTAAATTGTCAGCATATACTTCTATATTTGGAAAGACATGATGTATCAAATTTTTTAAAGATGTTTTTTCATCATTGAATGGTACAATTATATTGTTGGAAAGTTGAATGCAATTATAAGCATGTTGTTCCTCTGTTCCATTTCCAATTCTTAATAAGTAATCACAAAAAATAGGATCAAATTGCGCTATCATATTTTCAACTAACGGTAGATGTAATAATAGAGGCCATAGGTCAGAGAAAAGTAAGTTAGCTTTTATTATATCTTCTTTTTTCCCTCTTGGTACTACTGGTAAAACTTGTCGAAAATTCCCTCCGAGAACCATCACTTTACCACCGAAAGGCAAGTTACATTCGTTAATATCTCTTAGCATTTTATCGACAGCTTCAACAGCACACCGATTTACCATGGGTACTTCATCCTAGATTATTAACTTACACATTTTCAAAAAAGTTCCTAAAACTGATTGCTTGCTAACCGAACATCTTACTTCACCAACTGTTTCTAAAGGAATTTTAAACCTTGAATGAGCAGTTCGACCTCCAGGTAAAAGAATTCCAGAAGATGCAGTTGCCAAAGCAATATAATTTTGAGACCTTACAGCAGTTAGAAATGCTTTATATAAAAAAGTTTTACCTATGCCACCTGGACCATCAATGAAGAAAGCACCACTTGATCCCATTGTTATTTTTTCCATAATTGTATCATATGCAAATTCTTGTTTGTCATTTAAATTTGATGCACAAATATAGCCTGATTCAATATTTAAATTTGTTGTCTCATCTTCAAACATTCTCCTTAATCCATCATTTTCATTTATATCTATATTGAATGGTACCATTTTATAGTCGTTAATATTTTTACCCAATCATTCTAAGATACAACTAATATCCTCTAGAGTCCGTACTCCAGCAATATGTGAAGGTATATTTTTATGTACACAATCATCAATTATACAAGTTTTGAATTTATTTCATAATAACTTTGGATCATTAGGGCTACAGAGCATAAGAAGTGTAGCAAAGAGTCGTCTTAAAGAAATAGGCATTTCATAAACAATAGCTTCAGATAGACATTCTTCACAGTGGTTATCTCCACTTAATAATCCATGTAGAAGCGTTGATTCTCGATATGTAACAACAATGATTCCATTTAAGGTTCATAAATTCTAAAATGATGTTGGACCAGGAATATGATTCATAAGAACACGAAGAAAAAATCGTTCACCTTCAGATGGATTTACTGTAACTATTCGTCCTATAACAACTTGTTTATTTCTGTGAGTCCAAATTTTTTTATTTGCATTCCAAACAAAATGTGTTGAAAAATCTCGATATAAAAGTGTACGAGCAAACTCATTTAATTCATTCATTCGAAGAAATTTTGTCAACATTGTTTTTCTTGTATTTTCGTTCTGAACAATAGTAGATAAATCATCTCCATTGTCGTACGTTACCTGTTGATGATTTTCGATGTGGAGCTATAAAGAATATATCGTCGGACAAATTTCTGATAGATTGAAGGAAAAAATCCTCCAATAGCTTCAGGTGGAGATATCAATCTAGGAGATTGGTAAGCAAAAATTTCATCTATTTCTTTTTCTTTTTCATTTGTGCAAATTGAAAAATTGATACGATCATGACCTTTGTACATATATTTGTATAAATATTTTACAATTTTAATAGATGAACATACTTCAACATTAATATGATAGTCAAATTTTGCACTTAAATAAGGATTATATGGTACAACCCATCGATTGTCTAACATATGACCTCTAACTCAAACAGAAATACAGATATCACGACCCTTATATAACATGTAAGAGTTTTACCAAATATAGTAATATTACAAAATCCATTGGGTATTTATTTTTACAACCTTTATTTGCCTCCATACAAACATTTTTCGAATTCATATTTCCACAAGGGCCATGTATATTATGTCTAACAATAACAGAATGAAGATGATGATATTTATTTTTGTCAGGAATTTCGCATGATACTATTCTATCAACTTTTTTAGCACAAGAGATTTTATGTCCAGATCTGAATATTAACAACATATGTGCATGAGGAAGCCCTTCTTTTTGGAATTCAATCACACACACACACACACACACACACACACACACATATATATATGCGCAATAACAGGGTCCAAAATACTTTCTTTGTATAAATCATGTTTCAATTCTTTCAATTTTGCTCTAAATACACGTACAATTAAATCAGGTTGATTTTGAACTTCATCATTGTTTTCTAGTTCATGCCTAATCTCAGGCCAATTTGGATTACACGCCATAGTCAAGAATATATCAGGTTTTCCATAATGTTGCACAATAGCCATTCCATCCATGTATCTTCTTAGCATATGACGAGGCCCACAAGTAAATGATTGTGGTAAAATAAATTTTCTTCCAACTTTGCATCCTCTTGTTTCCCCATTTTAAACAGTCTACAATACCTAGGTAAAGTTCAGCGCGGATTTTTTTTAATTATTGCGAAAATAGTCCAATCTAGCAGTTTTAATCTTAACATACATATCTACAACATATTGTTGAAATAATCTCCCAACGTGAAGCAACACAGACTTATCAAAAGGCCTTGTATATTATCCATGTTCTTCCTTTTCACTTCATCTTCTGTGTTTGGAGGTCAACACTTGAGGTATAATAGATGCATCCTATTTTAATATCATTTGATAGACAAATTCGTGATTAGTGTCATTTTAAAATATATGATGGAATTATGATATAGTTGAAACTTATGCTATTTTGATGTCATATTTACAATCTGTGGATCAACCATTTGTATAGAGACCCATTTTAGTTTCTTAGCACGCGTATCTATATGTATATATGTATACCCCATGCATAATTATAAATATGTTATAATGATTCATGTAAATTCGTTTAGCACAAACTGTATTTGACCAAGAAACTTGTTTTATTATTGGGTTCCTTTGTTTATGGTAATTAGCATCTAGTAATTTATCACCAAAGTAAATAGTTACACGAGTGTGAGTCTTATTCATATGAGGATATAAGCAAAGTTTTGTATACTTTTAATAAAAACACTATTCGTCATAAAATCACAAGTTTCATTTGTCGATAATTTTATTATTTTATTTGCACCAGATTTCTGTTACCTTCTAAAATTAGTATTTAGTTTGATCTATGGTAGTTAGAAATTAGTTATCTTGTTTATATACGAAAAGAAACTAAATGGAACCGTTATGGGTCATAGTGATTTTGACTATAAGTTTCACTTCTAAATTTCTATTGATCATGAGCACCTTTTATTTTATATATTGGCTCCTAATAATAATGACTAAGTTATCTTAAAGAATACATATATGGATTGATTTTACGATGAATTTTGTAGAAATTCATCACGAATATTAATGATTAGGATATTTGACACGTAGACTTCTTGGGCAGCTAACGACATATTCACTTGTCATTCTTAATGTAAATCGCTAACGATTCGAGGTAAGTAAACCTCTCTTTATTTTCATATATACGTCATACGGTTAAATATATAAATGTGTTACTTAAATTGTCATTATGTAAACATGATATTTGAATATTACTTTTTATGCCATAATTGCTTGTCATGACATATTCATACATGCCAATGCATTCATAAGCATACATGAAGTTTCAAGAAATAAAAAGTTTCCAAATGTCAATGAGTCAAGAAATGTCTTTAAAGATAAGTATCCTGAATGTTTTATTACGGGGTGTATGTCTATGCCATGAAAGGTGTGAGTGAAAAATGGGGCGCGAGGGATCAGCGCACCCGACCAATATTCAATGATAATGTTAATGTTAACCGATTTGCCGTACTTTCGGTAGGACTCGACCGTGTTCCAAATAATAATTGCTCACTGCATTCTAATTGGCTATGCTATATACCAAGTGAGCTCACGACGTTAATGTTAAGGTTTTTAAAGAAATGAAAGGAAATGGGATACATAATGAAAAATACTTTTTATTTGAAAGTAATTCACATGCATATCATAATCATGCATCATATGTATGGGGTTTGCCTACTGAGCTTTAGCTCATCTCATGCTATCCCTTCCCATTTTCAGATGATGAAGGCACGATGATATGAGGTGACGACTTGTTGGTGACACGGACTCAGTACTATCATATTCAAATGTTGAATTCGTTTTTGTAATTGAATTTAATTGTTCTATATTTTGTTGACCACAAATGATTTTAAAATAATAAGCCATTGATACTTATTATGACAAAGAAAAATTTAATCGTTTTCTGCATTTATGATTTTAAAAAGAGAATGAAGTAATAACACTTCCAGATCTAAGTATCTAGATTTGGGGTTGTTACAATAAGCAATTTCAAAATAATCAAATTCATTAGCCGAACAAGGCTACCCAGTTCACACAAGCATATATAAAGCAAGAAAATAATATTGATTTTTTTTTCCAATTTTCCAATTTTTATTTTTATTTTATGGCATGTCGCACAAACTAACATATAGAAAACTAACTAAACTACAGCCACAAACTTAAAATACATATTGTCCTCAATGTATGCACAAAATAAGCTTAATGAAGGGTTAACAATACTTATCGTACCGTGTAATAAGATGATGTTTCAACATTAGCGCTTTGTTTTCTATCTTCCTTCTTCTGACATTTGCTCGTTTTGCAAAATATAATCATCATACATGAGAAGATAACGGAAAATCAATTGTCAGCATAATCGCATGGGAGTTAAAACTAATCTTTTAATGATTGTAAGTGGGTGTGGGATTTTTTGGGATGACTGTGATGCTAGTAATACTACCAGAAATGTAGATATTAAAAAAAGTTAAACAATTAGTTAAACGTGTCAAGCTATTAAATACAATCCTAACTTTATACATTGGAATTTATAAAAGCAAGTAAATAAAATGGTTGGAAAATCAGTTGGCTCATATTAAGTACATTTTTACCATCCTAGCCCAATCTGTTGCACAAATGCTTTCAGCACTGTTGAATATGACTTTGGAGATCTTGCTCAGTTTGTGTAGGTTGACCTTGCACCAAATTTCGTATTTTTTCCAAACTTTTACTGTCTTTTTTCACATCATATGACTTGCGTACATCACTCAATTCGAACACAACTAAGAGTTCTTTGATCTCCTCATATACTTTACTCACAAACTCAATTTTTTAGCACATAATGGAGTCGGAGGATTGCATGTTAATTCTATCTTCATTGAATGATATTGATTCATTTCGCTCCATCGTGATTAGTTCATTAGTCTCTACAAGCTCTTCTTTTTCAGTTGTTTTCTCGGGTTGCCATTAGGAGATTACTTTAGCCAATTGAACTATTTGATTTTCTAAATTTTTGATACATGCTGATAAAGTGTATTTTATAAACTTATCTAAGCCATTAAATTGGAGTATTTGATAGTGATTTGAAAAAATTATAGCTTATATATGTATTAATCATGTTTGTTAGGTTGAACTCAATGCAAATTGGTGAATTGGAAGAAAAAAGCGAAAAAGGGCAAAAACGAAAAAAATTCAAAGTTTGGGGACCAAAGTGTAAACATTCAATAGTTTATTCGAACTATAAAATGATTGAAGATCATATATGATCAATTGGAGGTCAAATGAGTGAAATATAGTTGAATTATTTTCACAAATCAATTTGCAGTCGAAGAAGTTATGCTTTGGATTTTTAGCCTCAACTTGAGACCAATTTCTCGAATAGAAAATGTTCGAATTGGAACAATTGTATTTCTAGAAGAAATTGAGTCCTTTGTTTTATCTCAATTGGATATTGGAAAAAAAAAAGTTATGATCAAAATATCGAAAACTGCTTAAGGACGAAGTNGGGGGGGGGGGGGGGGGGGGGGGGGGGGGGGGGGGGGGGGGGGGGGGGGGGGGGGGGATGCTTTTTGTGTAGATTAATCAGTAATTCCCTTTCGTGATTCAAAATCTTTTAGAACCCAAATTGAATACGATTTTGACATATTTCTCAACTATTATAAATACAGGATGAGGGCTACACATTAAAAAAAAATCCCTCTCTTGCATCTTCATACACAATAATATCATCAAATTCACTAAGAACAAAAAGTCAATTCATCACTTTTGAGAGATGAGATCAAGCCCTAGCAAGGAATTGAATGTCAATTACATTAAGATTTTGAAAAATTCAATATTGAACTTGAAAATCAACATCTTTTGAATTATTTCATGATTCGGGCAATATTTTTCTATTATTCTTGTAATTTATATATTAGCATGCTAGGTTAGATCCCCTTTTGTATTAGATGAAGATGAACTCTATTTTTTATTTATTTCTAATTCAAAGACTAGTAGTTTAGTATGTTTTGCGTTTCTTGATTAATTTTGCATACTCATTGCATTATTTAATTGATTGACCACCAATTAGATAATTTGTTGCTTATTGTAGTGTTGGGAGATTCAAGATAAGTTTAGAGCGCGGCAAAATTAACGTATGTGTAATAGATGTTATGAATAATATTTATGACATGTACAATCATATTTATAATCTAAACTTTAATGCATTTTAAACATTCGAATTCGAACTAGAAGTAGATTCGGGTAGTGGTTATGATAGATTTAGTTTGTCTTAGAAAGGAAAATTATGCATCATAGTTTTATCGGTTGTTAAGAACACATGAATAGAACTAGATTGAATCAAGAATTGAAATAGATAGTAATAGGTGGATTTGAGATCCAACGCAATTGTCCATATTTGATAAAAACCCTAATTTTACCGCTTTCTTAGATTAATTTAGAATAATCATAAATCAAATTCTTTTTGGTTTCATAATTCAAATTCCATATGAAACTAGTAAACTTGAATTGAATTTATTCCATGTGGGATGATACTCTCAACTCACTACATTTATTACTTGTCAATGATCTCGTATGCCTGTGGGTTTTACACAAACACATGCTTATTAACTCTGGAAGTCTCTATCTTCTACATGAATTAAGTAGTATTTGATAGTTTGATCAGCACTTCCTCCAGTATGTGGGATCTTCGGTACTTATTTAGGCTTTCATACTTTGCATGACGAAGAAATCTCCCATAGTCATGTTATAATCATCAATTTCTGCATATGAATCATCATAGAAATAGTTTTTTGTTTATCTTGTACCGTAAAGCCCAGTAATCTCTATAGTACTCTAAAGACATGTTATCCTCATCAATTTTTTTGACGTCTTGTACTTGGAAGTTTGATATCTCCATAATACTCCCAATGAGTTATCTTCGTCAACTTCGTTTCTACCCTATACTTGGAAGCTCGAAAATCCCCATAATACTCTCAATGGTAGGTTATCTTCATCAATTTCGATAAATGCATTATATTTCTTCATTTTAAAATAGTTACGGGCAATAAGAACCCATGGAGTTATGTTATCTTCATCAAATTCGGGTTCCTACATCTCAATTTATTGCTAGCATCTTGAGTCTTTGAATTTTCTGTCAATGAAATCAAGAAAAACAAGTAGGTCAACTTAAAAAGATTAGTAAAAGGAAAAAAAAATTCAAATTAAAGCTAGAATTAACTAAATAACTATAATTCCTAACAACAATGCCAAAAATTTGATTGTTAAAATCTGACAATTGTACGATATCGTAGCTAGGTAATAAATAATAAATAGAGTATCGTTCTCACGAAAACTAAGTATTTAATTTAATTTTCAGTTAAACTCAACTTTTATCGAACAACAAAATTAGTTGAGATTTATGATTTATTTATTAACACATTAAACCCAAAACCAATCTAACTAATCTAGCTAATTGGGAAGTGGATGTGAAACTCGAGTAATTGATAAACATTAGGAATTCGAACCCTCTGCATTCATCCATTTTAATATCAATTCCATTAGTTGAAAACACCCATTTGTATATAAAGATCAATGTTCCTTATTCATTTAGGGGACGTTTGATTTCCATTTTTTCCAAAATACATTTTTCTCTCTCTTCTTTTAAACAATACATTCTTCATTAAAATAATATTACATGTAAATAAAAAAAATTCTTCTTTTTAACCACACGTTCTCCATCAATCTATTATTCCAAAATACATTCTTCAATAATAATGGGGGTTCAAACACCCCTAATAATCTTTCGAATAGAACTAAATCTATCCTCACACGTTCTCTCTTATATCTCTATGAATGATGCGTACATGAAACAATGTAAAATCACACGAACGTTAAAAATGATCATGTAAAAGTATAATGGTATATCTCTATTTCATATCGGATTTTACAATAATCGTTATTACGTGCTAATTTCCAATTCCTTCTCGAATGTCAATTGAAATCACTAAAATTTTCAAGCAGTGATCAATTAATTGAAAATCATTAAACTCCTAACAATCACTGAGAACCAAACATGTATATATATAATGGATAAAATTTAATATTTATTATTAAAATATCATAACATAGGGTTCAAATTTATTCTAACATCAACACAACTAGTCAAACATCAAATTAATTACAAAAACATAATTTAAATTGATACATGAATTAAAGTTTGAAAAGAAGATGGAAAGAAATCTTGAAAGTCTTTAATCTCTTCAATGGCTACTCGATGCTTCTTTTCTTCCTCTTCAGTACAAGAAATAGATGTAAAAAAATAAGTATGGATGTGTTTTGTTAAAAAAACTTCTTCAAAGCTTGAATGCTTATATGGCGTTTATAGATCAAAACTTTCTCCTTGACTCTCTTCTTTGTATGAAATATGATTTTTTTTCAATGATTTATGCATATTGAATTCTCAAAATCCTCATTTAATTTTTAGATGAAGGTAAATATTTATAGACCTGAGAATTTGCTTAAAAATCATGACCTGATTGCTTTTCAAATGGAAGTTGATTAGAACAAGAAAAGAATTATTTCTGACTGAAAAGGCATGTTCGATTGCAAAGGGTAATATGTTGCAATTGCGTGTCCTTACTATTGGCGACGCTGGCTAAATATAAGTGCGGGTGAAAGGGTTGTTGTATATTGAACAAACCAAAAACAAAGTTTAATCCGCAGGAGCATGATTAAACTGATAACCCAAGAATAACTAACCAAGATGGGGGTAAATTGGTATTTGAAACTTTTTCGACTATTTGTCTCAAAGCTATACAATACACAAGATATAATTTCAAAATATGATACTAGAATTAAATATCAAAGTTTAATAACTTAATTCAAGTATAAATAAAGCACAATATCAAAGGTAATGTAAAGTAAAGTGCGATAATGTAAAGATAACAAACCAATTTAATGGGGTTCGATACACAATGTGTTCTACGTCCC
>CAIGRB010101831.1:1817-17739 GCA_903798255.1 Fraxinus quadrangulata | reverse complement strand
TTTAAAAATAATAAATGCAAAAGTTTAATAAAATATTTTTTCCTTATTTTAATGTCCACAAAATAAATATGAACACAAGTTTTACGATGAGCAAAAATTGAAAACATTGAGTGAAATTAAAATGTGGTGTGAGTATAATTACCTTTAAACATATCAAAAGTTAATGATTCCACATTAAAATTCTAATATTACCAATCTAAATAACCGTAACATCTTTTCATTTCACAACACTTGTCAACCCCAACATACAAAACATACTATTACTCGTACATAATCCCTAAAATAGATAACGAGATATTCATGCAAAAATATGAATATTCTTCATCAACGCTGCAATGCGTTCTTATTATCTAAAATAAGAAACTATATCACCCAAAATGTCATTCGGATTCGGCGTCATTAAAGAAATCAACCCCTTCAAATATATACTTATGCAGTGGCAGTGCAGGATTTCTTCAGGTTGGTAGGCACCATCTGAAACTAAGAAACATTTTTGTCCAGCAGTTGGTAGAAATCTGACTGATGGCTTGATAGCAAGAAGAACTGGGTACCTTCATTCCAAAAAATTGTTCGCCGATATTGTTCTCTACGCACCTTTCAATTTTTATGAGAGGTTCCCAGCATAGCCGAACCTCATGAATGGGAGCTTGCCATAACATTGCAGCAGCAGGGTTTAACCAGCGCGACATGACGGAAGTAGCCGTGCATGCTACCATGAACAGTACCAAAGTTCTCTTTACAGCTGCTGATTTCGATGCCATCATCTTGGAAGGTTATGTTATGAATTTCTGGAGGAAAACTAAATAGATTTGTAGGTCAATACATTAAAATAAATGTGTTGGTTTTTAATGTCAAGACGTTGGATTTTTACTTTTGCTGGTAGTATATTTCATATCATTTATCCGTGACATTGGATAAAAAGTAACATACTGGGTGTAAATAAAATTTGGACTAATTTATTTATTTTAGCATTGGCAAAGAATTTTAATTTGCGACCATTAGTTAATCAATGTATTAATAAATACAAAATCCAACCATTATTTATTACAATACTATTAACTATTTTTTTAATTAGTTAACGGTCGATGTGGTATATATCCCAGATTTTTCATTATTTTATGGGATTTTAAAATTATAAATAAACTATAAAAGTGGGAAAATATTGAAGTTTATTAGAGAACTAAACGAAATTGTAAATTTTACTCGGGGGCTAGATGGTTCAATAGCGAAATATAATCACATATGATTCAGTCATTAATTTGTATCTCAAAATCAGAACTCCTCGTGATTAACAAATTATCAAGACTTAAATCTACGGATTCTATTATTTAATTTATTAGAATATTAATTTAATTAAATAATAAATCTGCCATAAATGACATGCATCAATTATAATATAAAAGTGTTTATGTCCACAATTGGTTGGACTTAGAGCATACCGCTTACAATTTTTATTAAGCGTGTTTGAAGTTATGAATCAATAGTTATATGCTTCTGAAATTAAGCATTATTTAAGTGATAATTTTCTACATTTTCGGCCTTGTTATTTAATTATAATATAAATATTTTGAATAATACATTTTATATGTTGTTTTATTGGTGATTTTAAAGTTAACAANGTTCTCTTTTGTGTGTGACCCATTAGGTTCCCAATCACGATGCCTAACGACGTAAATTATTATTTTGATCTGATCAAAATCGATAAATTAAAACACCCCTTTTAATTTATCACTAATTCACATTCGTCGTCTCAAATTGACATCTAACAATGTATCATGACAATACATGTGATGAAAAATGTCGCGTGTTATGATATAATCAAACTTGTTTGTTTACCATGAAACTATAATCTTTTCTTCAATGTGATCCGATCAATTACAAAATATAGATATGTGTCAATCTCAATTATCAATCACATCTTTCATCATGCTATTAAATTAATATAAGTCGAAAACTCTTTTTCGATTTATGAGTACCCTTTAGATATGAATTTCGTTATCAACTTAACTAAATGAAACGTAAATCGTAATCTCTTATTATCTAAGTGACAAATTCTCTATTGATCATTAACAACTTTCATATGATTTTTGATATACTCGAACAATATCGTATTGGCGACCCTTTCCAGAGCAACATCATCAAAGTATGATTGTCCTCATATAATGCACTATGATGATCTCAAGTCAAAATACCAATTCCACTATTGAATATTAGAGATTAACCACCGACTCTCAAATAATTATCAATGTGAAATCTTCCCAACGTGTCTCTAATGTTTTTTTTCTATAACAAATATTCACGTGTTCATTTAAGTGTAACAACTCTTTAACTTGTGAGGTCATCTACTTACTTCACAAGTAAAAATGTAATACGTAATGATCTATCTGTAATAACAATATTCGTATCTCGTTATTACTTACGACCATGAATGATTTAAGATTCGATCATATGTAATTTGTAACTCAAAATCACAACTCCTTGTGATTAACAAATTATAAAGACATGAATCTACGAATTTTATTATTTAATTTATTCGAATATTAATTTAATTAAATAATATAGGTGCCATAAATGACATGCATCAATTATATATTAAAAGTATTTATGTCCACAGTTGATTGGACTTAGACATACCACTTACAATTTTTATTAAGCGTCTCTGAAGTTATGAATCAAAAGTTATACGCTTCTGAAATTAAGCAGTATTTAAGCAATAGTTTGCTACATTTTCGGCCTTGTTATTTAATTAAAATATAAATATTTTGAATAATCCATTTTATTTTCTGTTTTATTGGTGATTTTTTTGGTTAACAATTAGTTTTGTAAAAGTATTATTGATACAAAACAAATTGAATGTATACTATGACTGGGGGGCATTGGGGCCCAATTTATGAAGTTCGTATCACGTTTCGAAAATTAGAAGTGGCACTGCTTGCATTCTCAAGGAACCAAAAATGAGAAAAACACAAAAGTAAAAATGAAGCTGCATTCCCTTAAATTTAACCAACTTATTTTAAAGTTTCATTCAATTTATATCAGTTATTAGGCTTCAAGTCTGTATCACTGCTTAATCTACTGTCGACAAACAATGGTTCTTGATGGTCGCTGGAAAAAAAGGATTCACAGGTAAGTTCTTAGGCCAACAGCTATCATCAACATTCAAGAGTGTATTACAACATTCGGGACCAAGTAATTCGATTTTAAGGCTAAAGATGGATAATATCAGTTCCTCGGTACACCTCGGGATGGTAACAACCGAGCGAAGGCATTGAAAAAAGTGCGGCAAACCAACACCGGTTAAATTGGGCAAATAAAGTTCACGTCCATTAACTTCTTGTGCAAAGTTTGGTGCAGCAATAATCGAGATGCTTGCAAATATAAGGGCAATTGCATGCATGGTTCTGGTGTTAGGCATTTTCTATTCGAATGGTTGAATATTTGTTTTCTAGGTGTTTGCACGGACCTTGAAACTAGATTCGATATTTATTTATCATCTTTGCTGTTTAATTTATACCTTGGTTTAACAACTTAATTGCATTTAATGTCTTTTAAATTTTGCAGTCAATAGGGAAATAAATTTTCCACTGTTTTGAAAACATTAAATTAGTAATTAGTGCAATTGTTCTAATGTCATGTTTGGCCATTAATGTCAGCTGGTTCATTGCAAATTTATGACCTTTTAATGAGAATTTTTGTGCTGTACAATTTGTCTTCTTAGTGAGTTACTTGAATGTTTAATACGAAGCAACATCACAACAAGATTACAATTCGATTTCTTCCTAATGATATTTATATTGTGAAGAATGACATTAATCCAAAAGGTGAAATTATGTACTTTCCGCAGTATGGATAAATTCTTTTCATTTCTTTGCTGTGTAATCGGTACAATTGAACCAAATAAATATAAAGATATCAGGTAGAATATGCAGCAAAATCCACAAATAAGACACCTGACATTTTTAAGTGAAAAAAGGTCAATACAGGAGAAATCGAAGTACCAAAATTGATGTAGAATATATGACTAAATGGATTGAGAAATAGCTGGATCGAAAAGAAAAAAAGGGGTAAAGTAGTGATTTGACATTAGCTCACAATATCTTTTCGAAAACTCATCGCCTTCTTGTTAAATATGATGAATTTTACTCATCCGAGTTCGTTTAGGACTCGAAAACTACTTTTAAAGTTTTAATGCTATTTTTGTCCTATAGTTTATCTCAATTTTTTTTTTCAATTTTAATTCTTTTAAGCTAGGTTTTTATGTAAATTTTATAGATAAATGGTCAATTCTTCATTTTTGGAGCATCTTGAAATAAATGAAATTTCGTGAGTTTAATTTTCATTCTTTGGTGAATTCCATTTTTAATGTTCTTAAGGCTTTTGCTTAAATTCGTTGTTTTGCACTGCACTAAAAAGTTAATGTGGTGCTATTAGTTCTTCTGGACCCGATCTACAATTTTCTTTACCAACCCAACGAATATCAACCATAGATGGAAAGGAGCGACACGACAAACCAAAACTGTGGTTGCAGTTTAAAACATCATAAAAAATATACTACAATGCCAAGGAGATCAAAGAAATAATTGTTAGATCTCGCATCATTCAAAAAAGAACTACTAGAAAAATAATCACAAAACAACCACCCATAAATTCCGAGATAAATAAATAAATGTAAGTAAATAATAAAAATAAAAAATTCCCAAAGAATTTCCTACAATTCTTCCCTTGGTAAAACTTTAAAAAAATATAAATGTAAGTTTTTTTTTTATTAGTATTATTCAGATAAAGGAATATATTTCTCGACTAAAATTTAATCTTATTTTTGTTCCAAAAATATTATGAAAATAAAAAAACAATGATGGAAAAATTGAGAAAGGATGGAATAATTTTTTTAACACTTATAATTTATTATTAATCGCTTATACATTTTTATGGCATGAGAATGGCCAACAATGGGGACTGTGTTATGTAAGTAAATAATATTTCCATTAACAATGCATTTATATATTTGTAAAATAACAAAAAAATATTTTTTTTTGTCCTAAGAATTTCAAGAAAAATAAGAAAACTAGCCGAAGTTGTAGCAAAAGGTGAAAAGGATCGGAGTCGGTTAACAAAATTATTTCAATTAAAAAAAGATTTATATTGATGATATCAATTATATAGTACGTAAATATGATGTAGTAAACGAAAAAATAATAAATGTAGCAAAAAAAAAAAAATGCTTCAAAATGTCAAATGGCAAAAAATATGGAATTAAGAGAAGAATATATTATTATTGCAGCAAGAATAATTAATTGATATCCATAACAAATATTTTTTTTATATAAACTACCTTAGAATGAGTAAAATAGGGAAAGATACCATCATCGAGTTATACGAACACTACGATGGAATAACCGATTATGGCACTCCAGTAATGGAGCCAGGATTTTCACACGAAAAAATATTGGAGGATTGTGTGCCAATTGAATGTGCGAGAATTGCTTAAAGTTCATTTTCTTTACCATTTAATTAATTCATATCGTCTCACTATTTCAACAATTTTAACTCTTTTTCTTTTCTTCCACCTTAATTGCTTTCTAATGGTGTCACTGTGTCAACCCAACATACAAGAATTACTGTAATAGATTAAAAGTAAAAATTTTATTGACTGAATCATCCTGCATATCGAGGAAGAGACATTCATGTAAAAATATGAACGTTCTTCATCAAATGCCGCAACACATTCCTATAACCCTAGTGGCTAGAAAGAAAATAAAAATAAAAATAAAAATCCAAGTCCCCATTTTCACTATAGGGTACTTTAATTAAAAGGAAACCCAAAATCATGTAATTCCCACTTTGCACTTTCAAATAAATCACGCAAAATATATTCCAAATCGTCCCTTCAAACAAATATAATTCACTCTCTAGGCTGCAGTGGCACTATGGCAGTGCAGGCTTTCTTTAGGACAACAGGGATTATCCTCTGATACAAAGGAAACATTTTAGGCCAGCAGTTTCTAGAAATCTGATTGATGACTTTGCAGCAAGGAGAACCAAATCCCTTAATTCCCATAAGTTGTTTTCTAATGCTCGTTACGCACCCGTCGATTTTTCCTAGAGGTTCCCAGCATTTTCGAACCTCTTGGACTGGCAGCTCCGGGGCAGGAACTGGACTTAACCTAGACATGGCAGATGCCGCCATCACCGTGCATGCAATTATGAAAAATTTCAAACCTCTCTTTACAGCTGCGGATTTTGATGCCATGATCTTTGTATATGTAACTTGAGATTTCTGCTTTGTAGAGGAAGATTTAAATAAATTTTCAGGGAGAGAGATTCTATACTTGGTTAATTTTTTAATAATTAAAGACTAAATTAATTAAAAGTGTATTGTAAATGAAAAATTTAAGTAAAGGTGTTACTCTATAACGTTAAGTGGTTACAGTGTTACACTTTAATTTGGTTGGACTATTTTACGTAGCATTCAAGTAAAGAATAAAAAAAAAAAAAAAACTTGTATGAAGGAAGAAAATTTTAAATGAAATTTAGAAAACATGACGAATGCATGAATTTACTTGATTTATACAGTCAAAGGGCGTGAGTTATCGAAGAAAAACATTAATGGCAACAAAGTGCGGAATAAAAATGAAATAAAATACTTTTCTTCATGACTTACACAATTTTGATAGGAGACAATCGAATAGCGCATATAGCTTAATTAATATGCACAATAAAGACAACTAATTTATAATGCAAAAAATCTTCTCAGAGTAAAAACTACCGGGCTGTTCTTCACGACTTAAACAAATTTAGCCCCTGTTTGGTTCCTATAGAAATCGAATTTTTACTATATTTTGATAAAAGTTAACAAAATGTGTTCGTACCAAGTTTGAAACCAAATTTGAGAAATTAGCAATAGAGGGGTTAGATAATTATATGGAATGATAATGGCTTTAATATCCAGTTTCTACTCTCTTGAGAACTTCATTGCAATTAAAGTCACTTAAAGTTTGCAGTGAATAGGAGATGAATAAAAAAAATAACAGTTTTGACAACATTAATAAATTAGGAATTAGTGTAATTGTGTCCTCGGGCATTTTCCTTAACCAAACTAAATAATTTCCTCAGGCACGGACTTATTCAACATCTCAGGAATCCTAAGTCTATTGAAATACCTCAAGCAATGACTCCTACATCTAGAAGGAGTCTATATGGTTGAGTGTCATAGTCAAACTATCACTAGATATGCAGGTGCATTACGATACTCATCTCACGTAGGATTCTTAGAGATAAGGACACGTAGCAGACCAAGTCCAACCAGGAATGTGCTACTTATCTCTATAAATACAACACCACAATTCATTATTCATGTACGTTTTACATATAACTTTTCAGCATTTAAACTTCTTTATATTCTCTCTCTAACTTAAGTATCGGAGGGGCGACGAGTACACACCTTGACGCCTTTATTTCAAGTACCGAAAGATCACATTCGTGCTCCTTCTAAGTCGTCAAGCTCAAAAATCAATAGGTGCGATTTTTGGTAGTATCATTGGCTCCGTCTGTGGGAATCGCTACCAAAAGCCATGGTGAATACACGTTCAGATATTACTCCGGCAAGCTCATCCACTCCAAACCAACCCCCTGTCACGGAGCCCCCAATCCATCAAGAAGAGTCATCAGTGATGCCAGATCCTCAACTAGCAGTGGTTACCGCTGGAGCATTCGAAGAACTATGTCCACAAGTTGCAACGCTGACTTGACTGCTAAACCAAAGAAATACTCATCCGACTCCGACACCAGTGCAAGAACCTACCCCGGCTCAACAAGAGGGTTTCTTGGCTGATGCTCGAGCTCGGGATGCCCGTGATGCCAATGACAATGGTGGATCTGGGGCCTCGGGTATACCCCCACTGGCCTTGGCCTCGAGATTGGTTACTATGGACTCAAGTGAACTCGCTCGGATCATACAAGATGGGATTACAGCTAGACTGTTGTAGAATACCCAACGACAGGGTTTATACCTAACATACTGTTCACACCTGAGGTTCTTTCCTATCCACTCCCGGACAAGTTCAAATTCTCCTGCATCAAAGCATACGATAGGACCATTGACCCCATCAACCACCTCAATGTGTACACAGACGTCATGAACCTATGGGTTGCACCAGACCCGATAATGTGCAAAGCCTTTCCTCAAACTCTGACCAATGCCGCCAAGGATTAGTTTGCTACGCTGGAGCCCAATTCTATAGCATCATTCCCAGATCTTGCCAACAAGTTCTCCACCTTCTTTGCAAGTAGTAAGTGCATTAGGAAGACATCAGCCACCCTCATGCAGCTCCGCCAAGGCCCAGGATGTTACAAGATTCAACAAAGAAAGGTTACAAATACCCGACCTTCACATTACAACGGCTGTTTCGGCTCTAACATATGCAGTAAGGTGTGAGGCATTCAGGATGTCCTTATCTAAGACACCCCAAAGACGATAATTGAGTTCCTCACTCGAGGAAAGAAGTACATCAATATAGAGGAAGCAATGAAAGCTAGCTCAAGCTCCGAGAAGCCCCAACTTAAGGGGCCACATGAGCCGAACTTACGACAAGATCATGCTCGAGGCAAGCAAAAGTAGGAGGTACCACCTAGACCATTCACACGTTTGAATACCTCTAGGACCAATATATTGATGGAGATCAGAGATATGAAAGAGCTTAAATGGCTTCCTAGGTTGCGATCTCCCCCGGAGACCAGGGATAAGAGCAATATTGTGACTACCACAGAGATCATGGGCATACATAGAAGAGTGTATAACATTACAACAGGAGATTGAAGCACTAATTAAAAGAGAATTTCTGAAGACATATATTGGGCAAGATAAACGTCCTAGGAATGAACATAAAAAGAGGACCCCGAGTCAAGAGGAGGTAACAAACCCACGGCTAGTACAATCAACATCATAGTATGTGGAATATCATCAGAAGGAGATTCAAACAGTGGACGCAAGCAATATGCTCGGGAACACAGTTCGGCTCAACAGACCACTCTCAACAACACCGATGACATTGCCTTTGGATTGAAGGACTTGGAGGGTATAACATTTCCTCATGACGATGTGTTAGTCATAACTGCTATAGTAGCCAATTTTGAAGTTAAAAAGATATTGGTGGACAATGGAAGTGCAGCCAATGTATTGTCTCATGATGCTTATACGAAGATGGATATTTTCACTAACCAGTTCAAGATGGTCAAGAGCCCACTCAAAGGGTTTGGGGTGGAACAATCATCCTAAAAGGAGTTGTCGACGTCCCCCTTACTTTGGGCTCGGGCCAGGGTTAGGTAACAGAAATTACACCTTTCCATATGGTTCGGACCTCCGTGGCATACAACGCCATCCTTGGAAGACCACTACTCAGCAAGATCAGGGCCATAGTAACTACATTTCACCTCGCTATAAAGTTTCTAATTAGTCATGGCATTGGAATTGTGCAGGAAAATTAGGCAGCAGCAAGGATGTGCTATGTTACTAGCATTCGAGGTTTGAGCACTGACGTCATGCAGTTGTCAACACCTGAGCTCGAGCTCGAGCATCAGGAGAGACTAGCTCCAGTTGAAGATTTGTAGAGGTCGAGCACGACAAAAAAGTGACCATCGGACGCCGCCCTCAATGACGAACTCATCAAGTGCTTATCCCATAACCTTGATATTTTCGCATGGAATGTTGAAGACATGTCGGGGATAGACCCTAATGTTGTGGTTTATAGACTCAACGTGAGACTACGGGCTAAGAAAATAAAGCAAAAGAAGAGGCAATTTGTGCCAGAATGACTGGAGGTAATACATGATGAGATCAATAAACTCGTTAATGCTCAGTTCATTTAAGAGGTTCAATATCAAGATTGGGTCGCCAACGTTGTCCTTGTCAAGAAGGCTAATGGCAAGTGGAGGGCATGCATTGACTTTACAGATCTTAATAAGGCGTGTCTGAAAGATAGCTATCCTTTGGATCGATAACTTGGTGGACAGTACCTCGGGCCATAAGTTGTATAGTTTTCTTGATGCATTCTCGGGCTATTACCAGATCCTTATGGCTGAAGAAGATCAAGAGAATACGTCATTCATAGCTAACTCAGCCATATATTGCTACAGGTCATGCCATTCGGTTTGAAAAATGCAGGGGCAACGTATCAAAGGCTCGTCAACAAAGTCTTCACTGATTTGATCGGGAAAAATATTGAGGCCTATATCGACGATATGGAGGTCAAGATTAAGTAGGTGAATGAGAACATTACTGAATTTGAGGAGGTGTTCTCTACAATTCGAAGGTATAAAATGAAGTTAAACCCAACATAGTGTGCTTTTGGGGTAGCTTCGGGAAATTTTTTGGGCTTTATGATCACGCATTGGGGGATTGAGGTAAATCCAGACAAGATATAAGCTTTAATATCCATGGAGTAACCTAGGAGCAAAAAAGAGGTCCAAAAGCTTACATGTCGGGTCGTCGTTTTGAATAGGTTCATGTCTAGAGCAGTAGACATGTGTTTTCCCTTTTTCAAAGTTCTTAGGGGAAATCAGAGTTTTAATTGGTGAAGAATGCGAAAAAGCTCTCCAGGAACTCAAACAAACACTTACGACTTCTCCAATTCTCACAAAAACTGAGCCTAGAGACACGTTGTACTTGTATCTAGCCGTATCTCAAAATGCAGTAAGCGACGTTCTGGTCAAAGAGGTTAAGAAAGCTCAACAACACATCTATTATGTGAGCAAGGTATTGCTTGACGCAGAAACAAGGTATACATTGGCAGAACAACTCGCCCTGGCCCTGGTCATGGTGACACGAAAACTAAGGCAATATTTTCAGTCACATCCGATCATAGTGCTCACAGATCAGTCGCTTAGACAAATACTCCAAAAACCTGATGTTTCGGGAAGATTGTTGAAGTGGGCAATCGAACTTGATGAATTTGACATAGAGTTCAAGTCCCGATCTTCTATTAAAGGACAAGTACGAGCAGAATTTATCGCGGAGCTCACCTCGAGGCCATGGGGACCAGGGGATATCTCGACCACTAAGGCAGACACTTGAAAAATATTTGTTGATGGGGGCGTCAAACTCCTCGGGCTCGGGTGCTGGGATCATAATTAGGAGTCAAGATAAGCTTACCGAAATTCAATGTGCACTCCGATTTGAATTCGAAGCCACCAACAATGAGGCGGAGTATGAGGCTATCATCATTGCTCTGAAGTTGGCCAATAGCCTTGGAATTGAACATGTCAAGCTCTTTAGTAATTCACAACTCGTGGTTGGACAGATCGAAGGGTCATTCAAAAGAAATGATGAGAAGATGAGCTTATACTATCTGAAAGTACATGATCTTCAAAGACACTTCAAAGATTGCAAAATTCTGAAAATTGCCCAAGCCGAAAATGGTAAGACAGAAGTATTGTCAAAGCATGTTTTCATGGGAATAGATGAACTTGACATGGCAGTCCACATCAGGATGGTGACAAAGCCTAGTGTAGGTTAGAAATCCAGTATCATGGACATCGATATTGAGCCCTCATGGATGGATCCCATAGTTGAATTCATAACTAATGGGAATCTTCCTGATAACCCAAGAGCAGCTAGGAGCGTCCGATCAAGAGTACCGAGATACTGCATTATCCAAGGAGTCCTCTTTCGTAGAAGCTTTACGCTTCCATACCTTAGGTGTCTTAGACCCTCGGAATCAACACAGGCCATGGTAGAAGTTCACGAAGGAATATGCGGTAATCATCAAGGAGTACGAGCTTTGGCCTTCAAACTTATAAGGTACGGGTACTATTGGCCGACCATGAAGAAAAATGCCTCAGATTATGTGAAAAGATGTGATAAATGCTAAAGGTTCGGCAACATCATCCATACTCCTTCTGATGAGCTCACCCCCATACACTATTCGGCCCCTATCGAACAATTGGGAGTTGACATCCTCGGCCACTTTCCAATGGCAAAAGGGTAGTTAAATTTTGTTGTTGTGGTGGTGTAGTATTTTACCAAGCGAGCTGAAGCGGAACCCCTAGAAACTATCTCAGAGCCCAAGCTGAGATCATTCATCTGGAAGTCTATCACATACAGGTTCGGGATACCCAAGGTGCTCATCACCGACAACGGGAGGCAATTTGATAATAGACAGTTCAAGAATTTTTACACCAATTTTGGGATAGATCATTGCCTAACATCAGTCTCACACCTTCAGGGCAATGGCCTTGTAGAAGTAACTAATCGAATTATATTTCAAGACATTCGTACCAGGACTGAAGGTGCTTAAGGTAACTAGCCCGATGAGTTACCTTCCATACTATGGACTTACAGGACTTCACATAAGACAACAATAGGTGAGATCCTATTTATATTAGCTTTTGGGTTGGAGGCCACGATTCCGATAGAGGTTAGCCTACCCACCATGAGGCAATTGGAGCCAAATGTTGGAGAGCACACAACAGAACATCTCGACCTCTTTGAGGAGACCGCGAACAAGCTGTCCTACGAGTCGCCTCTTATCAAAGTATGACGGCCAAATATTTCAACAATAAGGTTAGGCCTAGGAGATTTAGGGTTGGAGATCTAGTGCTCAGAAGGGCCGAGGTTGCAGGTCATGCCCCGGGGTAAGCTTGGCTCGGCATGGGAAAGGGCTCTATGTGATCATCAGGCAAATTCGATGAGGAGCATACAGCTTGAGAGACTTGGCTGGAAGACCATTGCCAAGACCTTGGAATGCTGACAACCTCAAAATTTATTATAAGTAGTAATCTCCACGATGTTTATTTAGTTTAAGTTAGTTTTACATTTACTTTAGCCTTGCATGCCCCATACACTTTTTTCTTGTTTTTAGTTAGTTTACTTTTTGATTGGGCTTGCACGCCCCACGTATTTTTTTCTTTTTAGTAGTTCATTCATCAAGGCCCGTGAGCCTATACTTATTTTAAAAGCATGGAAATTTTTATATAAAGTAGCAGTTGGGCAGGATCCAACAAAATTTTTATCCAAGTAATTATACCAAAAACATGTCACGAACAGGCACCTCGAAGACATGCCACGAGCATGCACCTTTAAGACCTGCCACGAGTAGGTACTTTAAACACCTGTCAAGAGCAGGTACTTCGAAGACATGCCACGAGTATGGATCCCAAAAACCTGTCACGAGTAGGAGCCTCAAAGACATGCCACGAACATGTACCCTAAAGACCTGTCATGAGCAGGCACCTAATCCTCTAGCACGACCATTATAAATTTTCTTCCCTGGATTTAATAATCATCGGGGATATATGTCCTCGAGATCTAGTAAGCTCAACCAAAAAGGTCGGGCCTAGCACTATACCAATAGGCCCCGAACCTAAGATCAAGCCTAAAACTTTATCCAGAATCTCAGCCATAGAGCTCTAGATCAATGACTCTACATTGGGGTCGAACCAAAGATCGAGCCTAAAACTTTATCCAGAATCCCAGCCATAGAACTCGGGATCAATGACTCTACGTTGGGCTCGAACCAAAGGTGGAGCAAAATTTTATCCAATTCTCGGCCACAGAGCTCAAATATACGTCGAGCCTAGAACTTCGTCAAAAAATTAATTAATTGTTTAGGCTCGAACTTGTCATCGAGCCCAGCCTTGAGTTTAATTACCTCAGGTCATACTTCAAGTCTAAATGCTAAATTAGTCGTCATTCTAGTTAACAATAAAATGATCGAAACAAAGACATGCAATAATATACGTCGAGCATAACCCTTACAAAAATTAAAAACATAATAGCCCATGTGATTGGGCAATGTACTTGCAGAAATTTAAAAAAATAAAAATCGCATATCATCGGGCATTGTACTTGTAATTGCATTTCAACAAAAGGGCTTGAGGTAAGAAGGGCCTAATATGGGTCGTCGTGCTCTGGAGCCTGGTCTAAAGTCACGACGTCAACTTTGTCTTCGTCCTCAGCATAATCTTCATTATTAGAAAGCTCGAGGGTATCTGCCATACCGGGGACAGACTTCTAGTCATCGGACTGAACATCAGGGAGCTTGGTACGAAGATATGCTCTAGCCTCCTTGAATGCATGGAGATACGCCCCTGAAGCGTATTCAGCCTTGAGCCTATCACACTCCTCGGACATTTTAAACTCTTCCCATGCTTGGGCCCTGCCTCAGTTAACTTGGCCTCAAATTCTTTACTTTTTTGCTCGAGCTCCAGCTTTGCCTCCTCAGCCTTGTCTTTGGCCACCCCCATCCCTACCTCCTCTCAAGCCCTCATCGCCTCGTTCCTAGCATCGTTACGCTATTTGAAAATAGCCTCGTGCTCAGCCTTCAGATTAGCCAATTTTTTATCCCTCAGCTCGATGGCCTCCGCGAGCCCGGGTATTTTGTAGGTCTCATCTATCCTTTGGAGTAAAAGGCATCGGGCAACCTTCAAGGTCTGTCAATAGGAAGAGCACATATTAATGTCGAGCAAATTACTTATATTCTGAACAAGGTTAAGATCTTTACCTTTAGAGTGAGGAACTCGAGGGCTTTCATTCTCTCGTCGAACCCAACGTAGTCTCGGTATTTAGCAACAATGCTCGGGACCAAGTGACACCGCTTGAAGTCTTCAATTATCGAGGCCACCGATGGTATACAGTCATCCTCGAGGTCAACGACCTTGGGAATGTGTCGAGGAGGAAGTTCCCTTGGGGATGAGGTTGGTTGTTGGGTAGGCATTGGGCTCAGTTGAGAGGTCTCGCCAAGGCCCCTAGATGTTTCGTCATGTTTCGAGACCTGAAGTCTCTTTTTCCCTTTCGTCGAGGCTGCAGACTGAGGCTGAGGAGCCTTTGCCATCGAGTTCACAAACTTGCGAAGAGCTGATGGATCAAAAGATATTCGTGCATAAAAATAACATCTTATTAGAACGATCTCAACGTTGGTCTATAAGAACGAGGATCTAAGTAACGGAGCCCTACCCTCGAGGCCTCTAACATCAGCGAGGTCTGGACTTCATCCTCAAGGATGGCCTTCATGTTTGGCACTAAGGGATCGAGCTCCTCGAGCATCTTCATATCTCGCTCTAACGACTTAAAGTAGGCCTGACCCTCACAAAACTTTGCAGCATCAGGGACCTCCCAACTCGACCAAAATGGAAGGATCTTGAGTAACTACGTAAAACCATCTATCCTTCCAACCCTTTAACGAGCTCGGCATGCTCGGGGCCCTAAACCCTTCTCAAGTAAATAAATCAGCAAAACAAGTGTATTGGAGAAGTTGCTTAAGCTCGAACACCAATCTACATAGGTTGAGGTAGGGTGTAATACCTAGGTAACGACAGGCAACAAAGAAATGAATGTGCATTCTTCATGCATTGGGTACTAGCTGTCTTGGGCACATGGAGTGATCGACTAACATGCCTGCAAAGAAGAGGTGCAAGGGCCACCTAAACCCAGCCTTTAGAGTGTCCCTAAAAATAACACTCTCTTTCCCGAGCTTGTATCAACCTATCTTCAGGCACAGGCGACCTAATGTCGTAGGTAGGCATCAGCCCGAATTCTCAAGCAGCAGCCACAGCTAAATGTTCTTTAAACCTATAGGGATCGTCGGGAAACTTAAACTCGATGTTACCATGGTTCCTAGGTCGAGCATCTAAAAGCATCTCCAATAAACTATTTAAACATGAAATTATCTCTATTTTAAACAGTCAACATTTAAAATTATGTTTCAAGAGACTCTTTAAATTAATATTTTAATTTAGAGAGTGTATTTGACTCTTCAAATTTGGAAAGCCAAAGAGCTCTCTATAATGAAATGTATTCCAAGCGTTTCAATTTTCAAGGTAGGAAAATAATAAAATAATATAAAGAAAAACTAGTTCAAATAAAATATAAAGAAAAATAATAAATATTTTTTGAGAGTATTAAAATTAAGTGTTAAATATAAAGAGTTTG
>CAIGRB010101821.1:0-22237 GCA_903798255.1 Fraxinus quadrangulata | reverse complement strand
TTTATTTATTATTATTATTATTTTTTGATACGTTATTATATTCATTGACCAATTTTTGGTATTACATCCAGGGATCTATCCTCCAATTCATTGTCGGGTGATTTGCCTCAGAGTTTTAAGAAACTCTCAACCCTGAGCACTCTGTAAGGCACTAGTGCATCTACTTTCCGGATTTGATAGTTTAGTGGTGCTGATGGTTCTTTATGTCTTGTAGGTATTTGCAGAATAACAAATTCACTGGTTCAATTAATGTCCTCTCCAATTTGCCTCTTGATGATCTGTAAGTCGCACTAATTAGAGGGATATATGTTGCTCTAGCATATAGCGAATTTTGTACAACACATTTTACTAGTCTACTTTATGCGCTATTCAACAAGGTAGATTATATTGTTTCACATGGTTTATTAATTTCTGGACTTTGTACAAGATCGTGTCTTAGAATCATTTTGATTCCCTTGATGTATATATTTCTCTAATCTTATGGCCGTAGAATCAGTTATAGTTTGAGATGGGGCAGTATTTAACTTTCTTTTTCGATCTTCTTATTCCTTTATGAAGTACCTATTTCATTGTTTCCCTTTCAATCTCATAGCATAAAGACCTGAAATGGCTTTTGTAGAGATATTGTGTTTTAGAGGAGCAAAAACACATTTTGACACAATCTCATCATACTGTTACTTGCTAGTCAACTCATTTGGAAAATTTGGTGGTCCAAGGTACCATATAAATGGAGTTATATTTCCACATTAAAAGGAAAACGTGGTCTATAAGGATTTTAAATGCTATGCGTGTAGAAGAGTTTCTAAATTTAAGCATTCTAGTTTTCTCCATTAAATGTTAAGTACTATTGTGAGCGTGTATATATATGTATCTCTGTGTGTGTTTATACACACGCACCCCCACCCACCCACCCACACACCTACACCTGGAGATGTGCAGGTTAGTGATGGATGGATGCATGAAAAAAGATGTGTGTAACCATGAGACAACACCAGCCACAGGCCTCATGACCCTTGAAGCATGCTGGAGGAAACACTGACTTCATCAAGTCTGTTTGTTTATAGGTTAAAGAGTGAATGTACCAATTTCTTTCTAAGGTCTAAGCTTCGAAGATTGTACATGTGTGTCTCTTCCCCTCCCAATGTTTCATGCCCTTTTCCCAGATCAGATCTCCTGCTGGACAAACCATGATGTTCTCAAATTCTTTGATAACAATTTATTGGTTTCATAACCATGAATTTCTTGTTTGTTTATAATTGTTTTTCAACTAAAGGATGCATATTAAAAATTAAGCTAAACAGATGAAATAGTTTTCTATTTCTTGGAGGCCTTGAGGCTTAGATGGAGATGTTCCCTTTACCTTCATACAGAAAGAGATGAAGGTCTATAAATTGACTCTTAAGTTTAAATTACCTCCTAATCATATAATCGTTGTATATCATCGACCTGGAATGAATTACATTTAGTTTTTCAAGGATTTCCATAGCAGTTTGTCAGTATTCATGGAAGTGGATCATAAGGATCTCTAGCTGATAAATACATAAATCAATTAATATCTACGCAGAAAGCATTTGGAATTCTTATGCTGAAAGATCAATGTTCATAAGCGGATTTAGATGGTAAAATTTCTGATCCATTTCTTCCATCAACGAGGGAACCGTAATGCTACTTATCTAACCTCATGGAGTTGGGAGAAGCATGTTTTAAACTTTGATTTTTACGCAACGTCAATGGAATATTAATCATCAGCTGTTTGATATATATTTGATTTTTTGCTCTCGTGTTGAACTTCTTGAGATGAAGAACCTAATACAAGAATTTTACTTGCAGGAATGTAGCAAATAATAAATTTACTGGCTGGATTCCTAATGAATTGAAAAACATTGGCAATATAAAGTGAGTATTCAGCTACAATTACAGTGTTTAAAGGTTTTTATGTTCCTAACTTTGATCTTTTTTCCAAGGACTGGTGGAAATTCTTGGTCATCTGGTCCTGCACCTCCTCCTCCTCCAGGGACGAAAAGTGACACTCGAGCTAGCCAGTCGAATAAAAAGAATGAGAAGTCTGGTCTAAGTGGTGTTGCAATTGCTGGTATAGTCCTGGGTTTTCTGATTATCCTTGGGATTGTTATTAATCTATTCTCAAGGAGATCTACGCCACCTCCAACACATTATATTGAAGATGATATGCTTAGCCCTCGTAGGCCTTTCACTCCACTCTCATCTGGCGAGTTATCTAGTGATTTTCATGCTAAATCACACAAGGACTTCAGAGGTAAACTTTACATTTGGTGGTACAATCTTTTTCCTTCTCCAATTAGAAAAAGGGAAGAATAAAATTATGGGTAAAAGAATCCAGCTGCAGCCCTCACGTCAAAGTCTGACAATATGCAAAGGCCTAATCATGTTATACAACAAGATGACTGGATTAACTCTGTGACTAGAATGATGTCAATTATGATCAATTCAGATTGAAACATAGATGCAATGGTACCAAGCTAATCTTGTATTACAATCTTTGAGAGGAATGGAAAAACTAAATATATTTGTCATGTGCAACATATTAGAATTGAGTGTTTGCTAAATTCAGGGAGGCTTACATGTTGGTCAAACATTAATTATGAATGGTCATGGTCTTTCAGCTATTGATAATCCCTTATTAATTCTATTTATTAAGATGTCTTAAATGTCACATACTATTTAGTCATTTTTTGCCAAAGGGATTTGAATCCCAAAATGCTGCTTACCTTAACTTAATTGTGTGAAAAATCTGCTGGAGTTCGTCACATGACTGTGTGGTGCAGTAAATAGTCCTCAGTTTTATTCGCCAGAATAACTTGGCATCAGTATGCAATTGTATTAACAAATTTAGTGTTTCAAGTAAGTCAAGATCAGGATTTGGTGTTGAATTCTGAATAACTCATGCCTGAGAAGTTTATCCTTAGGATACATGCTTCAAAACAGCTCTAGTTGACTTAATCCTTGTGCACTAGACTGTTTTACTGTAGCTAATTGCAGCATCATACCTGCACAAAATTGTGAGAAATGCAGAAGGTCCTTGAATAAACTAGCTTGTGTTATTCATGAAGTGCATTTTTTTCCAGCAAGTTCTGGTGACTCCATTCCTGAAAAAGTGCAGATGCTGTCATCCAGAAAACCTTCCGGACATTATCACCCAGGCATAGACTCCTAGTAAAAGAAAATAATGGAATTGGCTTCAGCAATATAATAATGCTATACTTCCCAAAATAATTTTGCAGTACTATGCTTTTGGTGTAGCTTATATCCATATCACTGTAAATAATTTTGTCTTTAGTGTTGATCCATATATACAGAATTGCTACTGAAACATTTTTCTGCTGGTGACAGAACTGAAATCATTCAAAGCATCTTCCTCAAATAGAATAAAAGGTTTACAGGCTTCTCCTTCAATCAGTCTCAAGCTTCCATCTTCAACTCGTCTCCAATCATTCAACAACAATGAATTTGCAAATAATTTGGATGTAAAAACGAGCAGTTCAGTCGCCATTGCCTCTTACTCTTTGGCTGATTTGCAGACTGCCACTGGTAACTTTGCCACAGGTCGCCTTCTGGGCGAGGGTTCTATTGGTCGTGTGTATAGGGCAAAGTATGCTGATGGGAGGGTAAGCAATACCTTTCTAAGTGCACATAAATTACAGTATATTTTTTCTTGTGTACCCTCTTGTTATTTTTTTGATTCCTGTGTCCTATGAAGAATGAACATTTCACACAGTGATATGTTCATAACGAGGAGGGGGCTGTGGGTGGAGAAGAGGGAGAGTTATCTAAGGTTGAGAAAATTGCATCAAAGAATGACACAGTATTGTATTTCTTTGTTTTTATTGTCAATTTAAATGCTTGTAACACATTGTGTAGTCATTGTCATCTGAAGTTGAAGTATGAGTTTTAGTGTTACCAGTGCCATGCCTTTATTAATAGGTTAATACCATCGTGTTGGTTCCATAGATCCAGTTTCAATCTAAAAACAAGGGCTGAAAGCCTATTTTACTTGTCGTTTGAAATGGATTCAACAGTCAAACAAGAAGTTTAATGCTTAAATATGTTTCAACATTTGTCAACTTATCAATCTCATCCGGAGCTTGTCTTGATTTGCAAATAATAATAAATTACGTAGAAGATATAAGCCACTTGAGCTTGGTTTAATAGAAGATTTTTGAGCTTGACCGTTAAGAAATTCAGTCAAGCTTGAAGAGAATATGTTGCTCCTAAAGATGTGCACGATAGAAGTCAGCTACAATTAGACCCCGAGGAGGTGTAAATTGGGATTTATGTTTTGTGAAGTCTTTAGTTTTTATCTATAATATATCATATCAACAGTTACATCTCTGTTTCTTGTTTTGGCAGGTTCTTGCAGTGAAGAAGATAGACTCCTCACTTTTTCATGGGGAACGAGGGGAAGGATTTGCAGATATTTTTTCAAACATCTCTAAGATTCACCACCCTAATGTTACTGAACTTGTTGGTTATTGTAGAGAACAGGGACAGAACATGTTAGTTTATGAGTACTTTAGAAATGGCTCGCTGCATGAATTTCTGCATCTGTCAGATGACTTCAGCAAACCACTTACATGGAACACAAGAGTCAGAATTGCCCTGGGAACAGCCCATGCTGTTGAGTAAGTCGCATTTACACTATTCTTCTGCAGCAATTTACTTGCATTCCATTCTTTTTGTACCACATGGTACTGTGTGTCAAAGTATCTAGTTTTCCTTATTTTGCTTTTTTATTTGTGGATTTTAGTGAATAGAATGCTAAGGAAATACGACTTGATTTTTTGTCCGAGGAAAACGTGAGATAAATGGTTATCAAGCATAAGCAAAACAGATACTTCAAATAATTATGGATATGCTGTTATTTTTGGTGAGAGGAAAATCATGGAAATCAGTCTGTACCCTATTTTTGTTTCATTTTCCTGACTAAAATTGAAGATCCAAATGGAGCCTAAATGTTGGTGTCATTACATGTTGCGTCAATGCAGATCTAAACAGTTACACACAATTCAAAAAATATGTTGACTTCTGTTAGATTTGGAGGTTTTCACCTTTCTTTAATTTTATTCTTTTTCTTGTGAAGAGGTTATTGCCGATGCACATCGAAATTATGATTTTCTGGTGCAATTTCTTGGGCAGTGCAAGTCTTATTTTTGGTCAAGGTGCACTGGCTGTGAATTTCTCTGGATAAAATTCATTGCTAGTGATCTTAGAGTGAGTTGGGTAGGTCCTTTGATGCCATATCCTGATAGAAAATTGATTATAAATGTACCTCACAATCCAGTTCAACGTGAATGAACTAAGCACATTAAAGTTGATCATCATTTCATCAAGGATAAATTGGATTGTGAGCTGGTATGCTAGAATCTCATATATTTACACAGAAATATTGCTGGTCATCATACTGAAAGAGACTTGCAGATTTGATCATTCCAATTATCTCAAGCAAATGGGGAATTGAAAAACTTACTCCATCTTGGGGAAGTGTTTCCTTTTCATACTGATGTTCAATTATTGTAATTCTAGGTGTAGAATATTTTCTTCTCGTTTTCACCTGTAAGCACTATAAATAGGCTGTGAATTACTTTGTATGTACACGAGCATTATTCAGAAATCATTCTCAGCTCTCAACATCATTATTTGTGTGACTAACCTACTTCTTTGACTACTTTGAGCATCCATGGATACTTAAATCGAACTGCTTCTCTTTCATTACTTTAACTTCAATAATATATTGCCAGCCTATTAGTTTCAGTAGCTCATGCTTTAGTTATATCTCATTTGCCGCATTTCTTTCGATCTTCCAACCATTTTTATATATTTAGGTACCTGCATGAGGTTTGCTCACCATCATGTGTGCACAAGAACATAAAATCTTCCAATATTTTGCTCGACACTGAACTGAATCCTCGTCTCTCTGATTGCGGCTTGGCTACATTTTTTGAGGTATCTATAATATGTTTTTCTAGATTTTAATGCTTCTATCTCCATTTCTTACATTTTCATCTGTATTGTCATTGATTTAGTTATTATCTTGGGAAGCAATAGTGTTGTTTAATGTTATCTAAAGGTTGCCAAAATTTTGATATTAGATTCCAGGTTCAGAGGATTTGAATATACTCAATAAATTTGTGTGGTTCTGTGTGCAGAAGATTAGTATAGACTTTGTGATCTTGATCCTTTTTTTTTTAATTTTCTTGAACATCACACACTAGGCAACTTTAATTTTAGTGGCACAAAAAAATGGAAAGGCACTTGTTAGCCTGGATGGTACATTCTGAGTTTGTGGCTGACTGCTACTTTTTCTGCTTCCATACGATAATTTATGTTAGACTGTGAAGAGGATGCCTGATGTCACTCCCATTTCTCTGTCTCTCTTCCGACACAACGAAAATACAGAATCAAAATTGATAGCAGTGAAATAAATGAAACTTGAGAAGCAAAATAAATATTTTAAGAATGACTAGAATATGAGCATGTTTGATTTGGCTTATTTCTAAAAAAGAAGCAAATTTTTTTATTCTTTCTTGCTTTTCTTCACAGCAGTACATATATAGCTACTCTCAAGAAGAGCGAGAAAGAAATAAGCTAAGCCAATGTGCACATAACTGTTTTCAAATTAAAAAGCACTTAGTTTCTTTCCTGGCTTGCCATGGACCCCTACCTATTTATTAATGGTAAAATTAAATCACGGCACTTAGGAAGGGGATACAGAACATTACCTCTATTGTTACGTAACTTTCTAAAGAAAACCTAAGGAAATATCATTTCAGGCTTTGGGAGACATGCTCATAGTAATCATGGTTCGCTTTATCTTCTTCTTTGTGGACAATTTAAAATCATCATATATTTTTGAATTCCAGTTGGATCAACTTTGAAGTCTTCATCAGTAGTTTATCTTCTGAAGTTTGTTGGTTGAGGTACTTATAAACAAAAAATCATGTTCAACTAGTTTATTTCATCCACGAACACAAGGAAAATACAACATTATCTTCGATAGTCTCACCTTAAAAAATTGATAAATTGACTCTCTTAACACCTAATGGGTGAATGTGTGTTATATGCTGAATTTAATATCAACAAATATAATCTATAATAGTCACAAATTATCTGGTGTAGATATTATAGGTTTAGATATAACATAAATGAATTATTAGCAACCTAATCAATAAAGCAAGTAAAATAACATGCTCAAAAGTAAATAATACCAAGTATTGTTAATGAAGGAAAAACCCTTAAAGAATTCTTCTAGAGGAAAAAACTTCAGACATACGGTACCATCAAACGATCCACTAAGAAAAGATTTAACTTACAAATGTAATCCAGATACAACTAAAACTTAGTAAATTTTGACTTTGACTCTATAACTATCTGAAGAACTCCTCGGATGTGTACTCCGACACCTATTCAAGAACCTCTGGACTTCTTTTCCAGCATCGTTCTCTAACAACAAACTTGTTCTTAGTCAACTGGAATTCGAGTTCTCTCTCACCTCCATCATAACCCAAAAATCTGTATAGTAGAAGATTTTAATTCGTTTTTCTTTTGTGAATGTGGAAGAGAAATAAAAAGCAAGATTTTTCAAAAACCTAATTGATCTCTAGGTTTTTCTTTCTCCAACACACTGAAAAACGACCATCAATCTTGTATATAAACTGCATTTTGCGGTTTTAGGTGGTTTGAGAGTGTTTCAAAGTTTAAATAGGCTAAACTAGGGTTTCCCTCCATCGTAAATCGCTCGAGCAGTCCTTTGGCATGGGACGACGGTCAGGCAAAATTGCCTCCGCTCGAGGAGCTTCTTCTTGGGCAGTCTACGAGCGGGCTCTCTCTGTTAATTGCACTCGAGCTCCTTTCTTTGCGGTCTATGAGCGATCTCTCTCTGTTAATGAGGCTCGAGAGTGACCTTAAGCTGTAAACGTGGTTCTAATATTTCAGTGTTTTTCCCGCCTTACTTCTCCAACCTTTTGACACCCTTCAACCTTAACCCAATTACAACTGAATTGAATGATTTGGACTCGGAACTTATCAAGACTTACTTAGACCTAACACCTTCCATGAAGACCTTTGGCTCAAAATCACTTGGAACTTTCATCCTCGACAACTTTCAGGAGACATCATGGATCTTATGATGAAGCCAGTGTGTTCCTATACAATTTTGCATTTCATATTAAAGTCAAACGCGTGTAGTCCCGATGTTGATAACATAATCCTTAGATGTCGTCAAATCAATAGTGCACTTTTCCTTCATAAATCAACTTCATGAACATCTCTTTTCACTTCCTATCAATGGACTCATTGAAGTAGAAAGTAACACAGAAGGAGAAATAGGGAAGAGGAGAGAAATGGGAGGAAACAGAGAAGAATTTGAGGCAAAAAGATATCAATTTTCAACCATTATCAAAATCTATATATAAAAATCAAAATTTTAAAATTCATTCAATAATGATATGTCATATGTTCTAGTTGGTTAATTTGAATAATCCAGTGAGAATATCTAATGAGATAATTAAGGAAACAAAATCTTGAAATTACAAAAATTAACAATAATTTCTAAATTTTGGGTAAATAATAAATCTGTCAGTTGACCCCTAAATGATGAAATTTGCCCTAAATCACGAGTCACGAAAGGTCTGACTCCCTTGACCAGAAACATGGCTGTTTACCAAACTTGGCTAGGTGTGCATTGGGCCTCATTATGATCCTTAAAGACCATGCGTTCCTACTCCTTGTGAGTTGCATCAGTAAATCTCTCGTTGCATACTGAAATAATCGAAAAAGGTATATTAGATAAAATTAACCAAGAAAGTACGATAACAAGCAATTGATGTTATGCTTATAGAATCTATCTTTTAGGTTGCCCGTATATCAGAGGGACTTTTGTCCTTTCTTACTCGAGTTTGATATTGTTCTTCAGAGAATGAATCAAAACCTTGGAACTGGATATAATGCACCAGAATGTACAAAACCCACTGCTTACACCATAAAAAGTGATGTATACAGCTTTGGGGTGGTAATGCTAGAGTTGCTGACAGGCCGATTGCCTTTTGATAGGTGTGTTGGATTTAAAATTTCAGTATTGGTTACCGGGAGATTCACTAGTCCTTGTTTCTGAAACAGTTTACTTGCTTCTTTCATTCATAGTTCAAAACCAAGATATGAACAATCTCTTGTTCGGTGGGCCTCACCACAACTCCATGATATAGATGCCTTGGCAAAACTAGTCGATCCTGCCTTGCATGGGTTGTACCCTCCTAAGTCTCTTTCTCAATTTGCTGATGCGGTTGCTCTTTGTGTACAGGTGAGAAGCTACACCTTTTTCAATTTTTTTACACCTTTCAGATGGTTTTCATATTGGCATATGCAGTCTCTTTTCACAGATATCTCTTATGTTTGATCAAACACCTTATCAACCTCTTTTTCTTTTGGATGATTTATATTAGTCTGAGCCAGAATTTCGGCCACCAATGTCCGAAGTGGTGCAGATATTACAGCGGTTAGTTCAACGATCGGGTATCAGCCATAGAGGAGATGGTCTTAGTGCGTCTCAACGAACGGATGATTCTGACTACTAAAATTGTTTCCTGGAATACGATTAAGTAGATAGATATCTACATTGAGGAATGTTCAGTTTGGCATTTGGTGCATATTTGTTAGCATAACTTAGACTTTTAAATATTCAAAATAGCATCAGCAATTTCAAATATTGTTAAATGTTTAAAATGATGTATATTGCGAAGCATTAAAATTCTGTGTTGGATGTATATGGGCAACTGTGCTGTTCAGATAGTAGGTATATTTGCACCATTTAATGTATGATAAATTTTGGTTGAAGGGTTTTAGATGGAGAAACTTGGTTTTTCTCGACCGGATCGTCCTTGCAAAGCGATGAAAAGCTGTTTTTGGAGCGAATTCCTATTAACTCTACATATGTATATTGAACATGTTCGTATTTGTTGGGAGAATATTGAAAAATGTTCTCCATACATAAAAGATTATATACAATGTTAGGACATACCGTTTAAATTAACCACTAAACTTGAAATAAAAATAGATTTGTAGTTATTTAAAACTAATCAAAATAATAATTTGACCCAAATATAATTCAAAATGTTTCTTTAATATTACGAAAAGTTGTTTTCGAGGATAGAATGGATTTTTGTCTTTATAGAATTTTGAAGGGAGTTTATTTTTGGAAATCATAGTAGAATGAATTTTAATTGTCTAAAAATAGTTTGTGGAATGCCGTATTGGATTGACTATTCATCCAAAATTCATAACCTTTCATAAATGTTATGACTTTTGTATGAAAATGTGAAAAATATTGAATGAAAAGTTAACAAAATGAAATGGTGCAACAATTGCAAGAAGGTACACAACTTTTGAGTAATGTTATTAGAATTATTGGTGTTACCTGGATGATACTAAGTGTAATTAAATGAATTATATAATTTTACCTTTAATTGAATTTATCAAATAATGTCACGTAAACTTGTGTTCCAACATCAATGATAGATAACATTATTCATCTTTTAAATCAAAAGACAATTATCCGTAGTTACCACGCCTATCAAAGTGCCACGTTGAAACATCCTCGACATTATGGAATTCGCTAGGGAGGACAAGATAATATACCGGTCGAAGGGGCAAAAATCTATCAAAAATAAAGTTTCATCTCCGATCCCTTTCAAGTCAATCAAAACCACAACACTCGGTAAAGGTAACCATGGCTCTGGCGAGCAAATGACAACTAAAAACTTGAATTTTCCTACCATTTCCAACTTGCCATGTAAGTTCGTTTTTAAAAAGATCTCCTCAGCATAGAATATGATGTAGCGGAATGATGCGGAAGATGATTAGCACTCCAACCTCTCGTTGATTCGCTATGAATATCGAATAAATGGGATAAAGAAGATGATTAACACTCCAACCTCTAGCTAAGTTTATATTTAAATCATAAAATAATATAAAGAAGTGATAACAAAAAATTCAAGGACCAATAAGATGCATTTCATGATTGGAACATCCTTGTTAATTGGAAAAATCATGGGATTTGCCTAAGATATCTCTCCATCGTGGATTATCTCCTAAAACAATGAAGCCTCTTTGATCCCAACATGTCTCCCTTCTATTCTTAGCACTAAGTAATTTTCACACACTGCTTTCTTTCTCTCCCCTTATCCCCCCACAATCAAGGAAAAACACACAAACACATCGATAGAACAAAAAACAAAGAATGAAACAAAGAAAACAAACAAATAGACCAAACTTCACCCCTTATGTCCTTAGAATTCGACATTCAACGTCCTATGATCCCTCCTCTGCCTATCGGAAAAATTCCGATGGGCACTCAAGCTGCCCGTCCTCTATGTCGGCTGCCACCTCCAACTACATTTATCGTTGGCCTTCTTCTTCTACTACTCGTGTTTGCCCCAACCTCGTCATTGGGCGATGATCAAGATGATGCCACCAAAGCTCTCTTAAATTTCAAAGGCTCCCTAGCAAACACAGAAGAGGCTCTTTCCAATTGGAATTCCTCCATAAGTCCATGTAATGGAAATTATGGAAATTGGAATGGTGTCTTGTGCTTCAATGGCTATGTATGGGGGTTGCAACTCGAGAAAATGAATCTAAGGGGCCAAATCGACGTTGAGTCTCTTATTCCATTGCGGGCTTTGAGGACTCTGAGTTTTATGAGCAATAGTTTCGAGGGGCAAATGCCAGATTGGAGAAAACTTGGTGCACTCAAGTCCATTTTCGTGTCTAACAATCAATTTTCAGGGCAGATCCCGGATGATGCTTTCAATGGCATGACTTCGTTGAAGAAAGTTTATATGGCCAACAACAAGTTTACGGGTAAAATACCGACATCTCTAGCCAAATCGCCTCGGCTTTTAGAGTTGAGGATCGAAAACAATCAATTCACAGGCCATATACCACAATTTAGGCCTGATTATCTCAAAGTGCTAAATGTGTCTCATAATCAATTGGAAGGTCCAATCCCGGCAGTTGTTAGCAAGATGGATCCAAGCTCCTTTTCAGGTATGTCATTGCTATAAATTTTTGGGATAGTTTTTCGTTTACCAAAGGATGATAATCTTAACATAAAACAGGCCATCGATCGGTTTACATGTTGATAGGTCGACAAATGTTTAATCTTCATCGCCTTGATACTGAAACAAAACTTAGAATGTGAATTAATTAATGCAGATAACAAAGGGCTTTGTGGAAAGCCTCTCGAAACAGCATGTGATGTCCCGTTCCCTGACGATGGGGACGACGAGCCGGATGCTTCCATTCCATCGCCTCTCGACCCGACAAGTACCCCCCCTGCAAAGAAGTCATCTGCTGGGAGAATAGCAATAATAGTGTTAGCTATTATAGTGGGTTTGTTGTTTATCCTCATTCTTCTTCTCCTTTATCGCCGAAGCCGTCAAGGCCGAACACCGCAACTTGGTCAAGCCTGCGACGAAAAGAATAGTGCAGAAACTGTTGCTGATACCCAAATTAACAATGTCAAAGTTGAAAGCGCGCCGCTCCCTGATCAGATAAATGGGAACCCCAAAAAAGCCGATCAACCCGGCAAACTGTCGTTTGTTAGAGAAGAGCGATGCAAGTTCGACTTGCAGGACTTGTTGAGAGCATCAGCTGAAGTTTTAGGGAGTGGAAAATTCGGAGCATCGTATAAGGCTGTATTAGTAGATGGCGACGCGCTAGTCGTGAAGAGATTTAAGCAAATGAATAATGTAGGAAGAGAAGACTTCCACGAGCACATGAGAAGGCTTGGGAGACTAGACCACCCTAATCTGCTACCCTTAGTTGCCTATTTGTACAGAAAAGAAGAAAAGCTCATAGTCTTTGATTATGCATACAATGGCAGCTTGGCCAGTCATCTTCATGGTATAAAAATATGCAACATTTCCTTATTTCGCGCCTTCTTGTTAGTCTCTAAATTCATAGGCACGATCGATTCCTTAACTTTGAAATGCCAATATTTAGTCGTGGACGAACCAGATTTTTAACTCATTAATCAATTGTTATTGTCACGGTCTAATCTAATTTCTGTTGGTTCTGCAAGGTAAACACTCGGCAGAGCATCCGGGGCTTGATTGGAGTACACGATTAAAAATTATCAAAGGCGTGGCGAATGGCCTAGCTTATCTTCACAATGAGCTGCCAAGCCTTAGTGTACCTCATGGTCATCTAAAATCTTCAAATGTGCTCTTGGACAAAAACTTCGAGCCACTTCTGATGGATTACACACTCGAGCCTGTGATGAACTCTGGCCAAATTCAGCAAATCCTGGTGGCATACAAGTCACCGGAGTACGCACAAAGTGGTCGAGCAACAAAGAAAACGGACGTATGGTGCTTAGGAGTTCTGATATTAGAAACTTTGACAGGAAAGTTTGTGGCAAAGTACCTTTCTCATCATGGCACCGGATATGGCCCTGATTTAGCTGGTTGGATCAACGACATTGTCGACAAACTGGAAAGCAATACGCAAGTTTTCGATCACGAGATGGGAAATACAGAGGAATGCAGAGGAGAAATGGAAAAGCTTGTGCATATTGGAATAGCTTGTTGCCAAGAGGACATGGAGAAGAGGTGGGAGTTGAACGAGGTTGTGAACAAGATTCAACAACTAAAAGAAACTGATTAATTGATAGATAATACAATTATTTGGCTACATATTTTCATGTTCATAAAAATAAAAATGTTACTAATGTCATTGAAAAAGTAAATAACAGCTTATATTTATGTTTGAATATAATCGATACGATGAATTTGTGCTGTTTAATGTTTTATGAATACAAAACAGTAATTTACAGGTTAAACAAATAATTAAGTTCAAAAATTATAGTACTTCATATTTTTGGGGCTTTGAACTATCAGTGAAACCTCAATTGATCACTAAAATTTGATTTTAATCAAATTGGGTCGATGAAGTTCAATTTAGTTTCAATTGAGTCATTGATTATTTATCAAATTCATTGATTGGACGAAAGGAGAAAACCCCTATTTTTTTCAAAAAAAATGAAAACGTGGAGGATTTTTGAGAGATCAAAATAAACTATGGTACATACCATTTTTCCGCAACTAAAAAAGGTATTAATCAAAATTAAACGGGAAAATTCATCCGTGGTCACTGAACTTTTGGTAAAATCTCAATTGAGTCACTAAATATTATTTTATTTCATTTTGGACATTAAAACTTTAATTTAATTTAAGATTCCCTACTTGGCCACTTTTCATCACCGACCATCCTCGACTCATATTAATTTTTAATTGGCAAACATATCGTAAGTGATTTTTCACGTAACCTCTACGCGAAACCATGAAAACAAAAATTGTAAAATAAAGGTTATGCCAATATCTTTACGTATGGTGTAGAGATAATTTGACATGCCATGTACGCGATTACATGGAAGATGAGTTGCAGCATGACATCCAATTATTAAGTCATTTTTGACAATACGTATAAGAAAAGCAATTAAATAACTTAAACCCCTATTTTTTTCAAAAAAATGAAAACGGGGAGGATTTTTGAGAGATCAAAATAAACTATGGTACATACCATTTTTCCTCAACTAAAAAAGGTATTAATCAAAATTAAACGGGAAAATTCATCCGTGGTCACTGAACTTTTGGTAAAATCTCAATTGAGTCACTAAATATTATCTTATTTCAATTTGGACATTAAACTTCAATTTAATTTAAGATTCCCTACTTTGCCACTTTTCATCACCTACCATCCTCGACTCATATTAAATTTAAATTCGGTAACCTAATTTAATGATTTAATTGAGAAAAATTAAATTTTAAAAGCCCTGTTGAAATTTACCCAAATTAAACCGTTAGAAAACAGTTTTTCTCACTCAGTCTCTCTTCGTTTAAATTACAATTCACAGCAAACTGCTTATAATAAATTAATTACTAAGTAGAAATGGGAAGTGCGTTGAGTAATGCTGCTAATGGCGTGGGAACTCTCATCGGCAACGGTTTGGCGGCTCCTTTCAAAGCACTTTTCGGAGGATCTTGCGAGTATGTAACTAATTTTCTCGATTTCTGAAATGGTTTAATTTTGCCACCAAACCCTAAATTCTATTTTTGTGATTTTGCAGAGGTGTTTGTTCAGGAATATGGGATGTTGAATGCTTCATAGAGCATCTCTGTTTCTCCAATCTATTCCAATTGTTGATGGTTATGGGACTCTGCTATTTAAGTAACTACTTTCTTCTTTCAATCCAATTTAGACATACTTGCAAATGGTCCTAAACAAATGGGGTTGGTTGATTTGGCTCATGGTATGTGTAGCCATGGATGTCAACCGTCCACCTCGAGGGTAATTTTAATGGAAAAAGTTGTTTATTGTTGAACAAGATATGTTCTTTATAGTTTGATCGTATTTGTTCTAGTTGACGACAAGTTGTGTTTAACGGAACCATCCATGGTTTTTTCGATGACTAATATCTACGGTCAAGTCGCATACGTATATTGTGAGGTAAATTGTTATACCCGTTAGTTTTTTTGTGAGCTGAATAGGTTTCAAAAACTTAAGCATTAACATTTTAAAGTTTAGGAACCATTTGCAAGCGCGTCTTTTTGAAATATTGAGTATATTCAATGTACATTCTTGCTTCTTTAATTTCTAGCTTGTTAAAAAAATTAAATTAAATTTTAGATGAAATTATTTTCTTGTGTTTTCAGCCTTGATTTTCTTATACCTCCTGTTCAAGGTGGGAATCTGCCAATGCATAGGGAGAAGTCTGATTAAGATTTGTTGGGGTTCATGTCAAGCTTATTGGTTTGCATTGGAAGACATGACATGTTTTTTATGGTACAAGCTAAAGAATGTAGAACGGGTAAACCATCGTCGTCGACATAGATTTCAAGATGTTGAAGTTGGATATACAATTAGTTCAGGTGATGAAGAAGAGGAAGAGAAGAAGAATTTAGGCATGTTATATAGTGATATCGAGATGTCAAGTAGTAGGATGAGTAAAAAGAGAAAGTTTGTTAGGACGCATAGGCAACAAGGACGTGGCCAACATCGACATCATCATGGAAGGAGAAGATCGAAGAAGAAACAACAACGAATTAATCGTAATAAACATGCTGAGCCGACTGCAATATCATTCAAAAAGAGAAGAATTACGTGATCATATCATTTGGCTAGGTTGTGCTGAAAAGCAAGTCAAATTTATTGTTGTATTACTTATTTGTGGAATATGATTTTTAAAAATTAGTTTTTGGCAAATGAACTTGCATAGAAATTGAAGCTAGGTTACAACTATGTGACTTAATAAATTCATATTACACCCTTGAGATAATTTTACTCGTTCTTATATTTTAAAGTTTCGAGTAATTGTCTTTTATGATGAAATGAATATTCATTCCTATGAAAGTAGAAAAATAAGTTACAATGAAATCATCGACGACATTTGGACATAGTAATTTATCCAAACGACATTTCATAAAGTTAGAACTTTTGAAAGAAAATGTGAAGGTTTTATTGTGAAAATGTATAAGATTGTCTTTAATCTTTTTATTAATTTTACTCCGAAGACAAACCAGCAATAAACTTTCAAAGAAGGCGAGAATAAAGACAATTACTCATTCAGCATGATAGTACTTTTTCACTAATAAAATTTATTTTCTAGAAAGATATTAACTTACTTTTAACTGATAATTCAAGCATATGCGAAACATGATCTAAATTTTATTTTTGTTCATCAACAATCTTTAATATTTTAAACATTTTATTTTTATAAATGTATTGGAAAAAGAAAAAGAAATTTACTACAGAGCTCCCAAACCTTTTAAAGATGTGCATTGCAGTCCCAAACCTTCTAATCGTAGTAGCTAGGTTCCAAACCTTTCAATAAATCTATGGTGGAAGGACCTCTTAACGGTTTCATCCAAAATTCTGTCAATTAACCAAAAGTCAAACATTTGACCTTGATTTGACTAATTCAACGCAAAGTAAAACGATCTTTTAATATTTTCTCACTTAAAACAATTAAATAAGAAAAGAATTAATAATTGACAAAAAAAAATATGGATCTTATTCTCCACCTACTTCACCCACGAACCCATCCTACCTTGTGCCACCACCACCCACCTCCAGGCTCCAACCCCTACCATCGTCGCCGCCACCTGCACCTCCATTACTATCAAGGTCAATTAATTCTCAATTTATGAGTACGATAACACGAAAAAGAAGAATTAATCTATCATCTTCTCATCCCACATCCCTCTATCGCTTGCCATCACCACCACCATTCTATTCTTAAAAATTGGGAATTTTTGCACCATAACACCACCACTCCACCAGCCACTACCACCATAAACTAGTTGCAACAGCTAGAATCTCGAACGTCAAAATTGCACTCCCACACACCCACCTTCACATTTCATGGGGAACAAATTTGGCAAAACAAAATCGAAACTTTAGAAACAATTACTCACGGATTTTGCACAGTTTCACACACATTTTATAGATCTCTATGTACCTATACATATCATATATCTATATATGTGTATGCATGTAAATTCAATTAGCTAAAGGGTTGTGCTATGTGTACCTCATTTCCCTTAGCTAAAATCTCAGACTTGAAGAATGGAGTGCGGTGACGGTGGCAGGAGGGAAATTTATAATCTCTCATTTAATACAGTTTATTTAACTCAATTTATTGCATATTTAATTGCTAGTTTCTTTGTACTTTGTGCTTTTTGTTTATTTGGGTTTGGAGTGCTTAGAAGATCGTGGAAGATGGCATCACAACAACTCCATGTGATTTCTCAAATTTAAATTGAGTAACAATCTTTTAAATATATAATATTGAACTTGGCCTTTTAATATGTTTTTGTCATTTGATTAAAAAATAATTACCTCTCCCATACCCATTGTCAGTCCTGGATTCATGTTCTCATCCAGCTTCTAACTTGTGAAATTATTGTTACCAAATTTAAACAATATGAAATTGATAGATTCTATTGATATCCCAAGCCCATGTTTTCAATTCTTGAGAAGATGTAAAGGTGTAATGAGTCGAGGATTAAAAAATTCTATTGGTGACTTTTTATTTGATAAGAAAAAGTGATGTGTCGGGGTGTCAAAAATGTATTAGATGGTCAACAAATCTGGACTAACGGCTCGTCTTACTTGTTCTCAATGTTCCTATATTTTTCATATTTGCTTCTCTTGTCTTATAGATGGCCGAATTGGATGAATGCTTATGCTGAGGGCAATTCACGACGCATGAGTTGACGATTCACAGCTCAATTAAGTATATTGGACGAAGATTTCTCCTTTCACCCATCTTTTAAATGTTGAGTTGCCACCATATATAACTTTGAGCAAACTCATTAGAGCTTTCTCTCTAGATGAAAACACACTTATATTTACATTATCTACAATCATTAAGGAACACTTTTTTACCCAATTTTTGCTAAAGAAATAGATTGAACAAATAGTCGTCTCTTGTTCATAACTGATTATCAAAAGTTAAATTTAATGAACTTTACTCGTTTATTTGACGAGGTGTCGACAAATAATATAAAATGGTCAACCATCCAATAAGTACTCTTCCTTATTTTCTTGGAAGTAGAACTTGAAAAGCTTTACATGTGATGGCATTTGCATGTAATGGAGAATCATCCTCAATGAAGCCATTAAAGTTGTTAATTAATGGTGGCTTGAGAGCCCACGTATTAACTATCATATAACAAAGAGCATCAAGTGTTTTACCGTAGAGCATTTACCAAAATAGATTAGGATATGATACAAGCATCAAAATCAAGAATCAATCATTACAAATGTTCGAAAAAAATAACTCGGATTCCTTCACTTTCACTCTTGCCTCAAAAAATGCACATTGAATTTTAAGAGAAGAATCGAAAACAGAAGAAATTTGAGAGAAGACTAAAGAAATATGAAAGTTGCGTACACAATTACATGTGAAGACAAAGGGTAAAAGCTCTTTCAAATGAAACAGCTAAATAGCCCTTAATCCAACGGTGAGGAGAAGTCTCGTGTTGACATCGAATTATTTCAAAGCCAAGATCAACAAAAACAAGACTTAAATTAAAATGGAAGTGGTCAAAATTGTAAGGCAACACCAATAATAATTAATAAAGACAACGAAATCCATAATTGGTAACAATTAAATTATTTAGGATTTTAATTATTGTCTCGCGTCGCCGCCACCATTTGCACCTCCGTTACTATCAAGGTCCATTAATTCTCAATTTATGAGTACGATAACACGAAAAAGAAAAATTAATCTATCCTCTTCTCATCCCACATCCCTCTATCGCTCACCATCACCACCACCATTCTATTCTTAAAAATTGGGAATTTTTGCACCATAACACCACCACTCCACCAGCCACTACCACCATAAACTAGTCTCAACAGCTAGAATCTCGAACATCAAAATTGCACTCTCACCACACCCACCTTCACATTTCATGGGGAACAAATTTGGCAAAACAAAATTGAAACTTCAGAAACAAATTACTCACGGATTTTGCACAATTTCACACACATTTTATAGATCTATATGTACCTATACATATCATATATCTATATATGTGTATGCATGTAAATCCAATTAGCTAAAATCTCAGACTTGAAGTATAGAGTGCGGTGACGGTGGCAGGACAAGGGAAATGTGTCTCTGCTTGTGGTGATGGTCTCAGAGATATGAAGGGTGGTCGTGGTCGTTGGTTGTAGAAATATGTTTGATAGCGCTGAGGGAAATAAGGATGCGGATGGTGGTGGAGGTAATGGATGTGCCCGTGATGGTCGTAACTGAGGCGAAGGTGGGGAAGATGGTGGCGTGGTGGGGACATGTTTGGTCAAATTAAGGTAAGATGTTGTACTTTTTTGAGTTTTTGGATGGAAATCAATTAGAGGTCTTTTGTCCTACATTTATTGAAATGTTTAGAACCTAGCTGCTCTTATTCGAAGGTATGGGACCGCACTGCATATTTTTGAAAGGTGTAGAATCTCTCTTGCAAATTTTACAAAAATGGATTATTGTGAACTAGCCAAGCCGACAATCAAAAGGAATTTTTGGTGAGACCGAGAAGAGCATGGGTCTATTTCTCGCTATATCCAGGTGAAGAAGGGCCTAACAGAAAAGTTTAGCCTCAACCCATTTGAAACATCGACTATGTACAAGCTTAATATCGTAAAACCTCCTACTTGTTAGACGTTGTGTGAAAAATCCTTTACCTATTAGAAATAACAGAAAAAGTCCCTATTTGAAATTTTTTGTGCAAAATACAATTTCGTTAGTTTAACCATTATGACATTAAAATTTAGAATAAATTAACTTGTTTGATCTAACTATCTATAAATAATTAAAAAGTGACTTATTATTTTTCATTATGTAATTTCACCTGTGGGTCTAAATAATTTAAAACTTCGGTATAAATCATTTTTTGGTCTGGATTTAATTTCACAGATTTTATGTTCATTGCTAAAGAATTTGAAATTGTATAAATCGAGGCAATGGATCTTGGCCGTGAAATTGTCGCAGTTCCGTGTCTTTCATCCACAATGTCTCTAACTTCCTTTATCATTTATTTTGTCTACACAAATTCAGGATGAAGATTTTATATGGCTAAGGATTGAAATTTCAAAAAAAAATTTGTTTTTTAATGTAGAATGCTAAAAGTAAAAACTCAAGTGAGGGGAGGTGGTGGAGTCGGGTGGGTTGTGGGGAAGCCGGAAAACCCGGGAATCCACCTAACAATATGGTTTGTTGATCTTGGAAAAGGGAGAATAGGTTGCGAAATTGAAAAGAAGTAAATTTTTGAGTATGATGAAGCGGGGCGGGGAAGGAGGTGAGGTGAGGTGAGGTGCTGTCCGGGTAGGGTGGAAAATAAAGTTTCAAAGGTTTGGAATCTTGGGTGGCACATATAAAAAAAATGGGTATAATTTGGAAAAGAATAAAAAGTTTGAGATGGCAACTGCAATTATTCATTTTTAATTTTGGTAATTTTACTATTTTTAACAGTTAAATTAACGAAATTGGATGGAAGAGGGTTTTCCGTTATTAGTTACAATGGTATTGGTATGGAAGTGAAAGATGGAAGCGCCCATTTGCAAATATATTAAACATTTTAATGATGTTTTTGATGTAAACTTGAATTTAATCATAGTCATTACCCTTTTCTTAGGCACGTGTCACGTGGTTATGATACAATTACGGGACTCGTGAGCACATGATCCTATCTAACTCGTCATTTTGAGGCCTGAATTTGTGTGTACGAATACATTAATTACTCAAACCATATTGAATTCATGTACTGTATTATGTACGAAAATTTTAATTAATTTGTTTCCTCAAATTTAATTATGCACACAGTACGTATAGTATCACCCAATAAACAATTGGTAAAGAGTTGTTGATCACACAATTTATGCGGATGTTTAATGTTAGTTGTAACTGAACTTTCTTTTTGTCTAAACTTTGTTCATGAGATTTTAAACTTAATTACGTTTCAGTTGGATCGTCTTGTTACTCAACTCTATTAGTCAACTCAACAAATTTATGGCATTGTAGACTACACTAAATTGAGACAAAAATTAGGAATGGCAACGGGGTAGGACGGATCTCCCCGTCCACCATCCTAGAGTTTGACAGAAAATCTCAGTGTCCTAAACTTGAACAACATATATGTAAATGAGAATTACAAATTTATTCACATTGACTAATTGAAGAAAAAAAAAAAAAACCTTGTATCAAACCAAATCTCCTCTCCATTAATAACACGTGCCCTGACAAAAAAGAAAGGGTAAAAACAGAAACCTAATATCATTATTATTAGCAGAAAATCAACTACACGTCTGAGAGTGATGAGATGGTGAAGTTAGGTCACAATCTGGTGAATAACAGCTTCTCATAGTGGAATCATTCAAGAAAAATACATCTTTTTTCTCTTCCATCAACTTCAATATTTTCTCAAACAATTCGACTTCACATGGAATCTTTAGCACTCCTTCTTGTTGAAACCCAAATTCTTCTTCTGCTTCTCTCAGCAAAATCCTGAATGCTTGGTGTCCAAGATACTCCATTGGGATTACGAATCTTTTGAGCTCTTTCCCCGTGCAGACGGCGATATACCCTTTCGGGACTTGGTCGCTTGACACTGACGAAGAAATCGAACTTTCCGTGAAGGAAAGTGTTTTC
>CAIGRB010101816.1:4775-19756 GCA_903798255.1 Fraxinus quadrangulata | reverse complement strand
GATTGTAAGGCTGTGATGCTAGCCTAGCCCATAGGCAATGATGAAATGACTTTCAGCCTAATTGCTATTGCCCAATAACTTCAACTGAAATGAAAAACCAGAATCTCAGCCCAATACCCGGTCCGGTAATAAGCGTGTTTTTTGGCTAATGCAACTTTGGTTGTATTTTCTTGTTCCATAAGCGTGAGTTCTCTTTAGACCGTTGGATCAACTGTTGCCCAATCTCAATGTGTTGATATTTTTGGGAGATTGAATGGTTTTTCATTCATTCATTTTCTTTTTCTGCGTTAGGGTTTTCTAGAGGCTTCGTGTTATCTACTTTTCATCTTCTCCTTCTAACCTAAGAATCTCTTGAATCTGTTTATTGAGTGTATTTTCGGTGTGAAATTTGATGAGAAAAACCACCCTTGTTGTTGGTAGCGTTGAGCTCTTCTGGTCCATAGAAGAAGCTTTACGCTTATTGTAAATCGTGAGGGTTCTAGGTGAATTTGGATTTCATAGTGTTAATGTAGACGGGTACAATATTATGAGCTTTCGATTTGAGAAACTTTGATGTTCAGTGGTATTATTGGAGACAATCTTTTGTAATAGGGTTTCGAGTATTAGATCTGTAATTCTTTTGTTCATAAGTTTATATAACAGTGGTATCATAGCCTTATTTGGCTGATTTTATGTCTTTGATCGAGTTTTGGAGGGTTCTTTCGTTTTTGGGGAGATGTGAGTACTTATTTGGTGTTGTGGCTGAGAGCAATGTTTAGTGTTCGTGTTTCTTGATTTTGGTTTGAACAAGATACTTTATATGTTGGGGTTTCTTGGTTCTTGATCTCCTTTGTGGTTACTTGGTGGAACGCCACCTCTCTACTGTGACATTCAATTCTCCCTACTGTACTAAGTTTTATATGTTGGTGGTTAATCCTATACTATCCCTTTGGTTTGCACTTCCTTACACTGAACTTCCCCACCTCCGTGTATGTATATCTATTTTTGCTGTATAATTTTTTTGTGTAATCATCTCAATTGATCAAATTGTACCTTGACCTGAGAACAAGAGTCTCGCAGAATCCTGGTGAATTTAATCATCCTTGGGATAACTGAATTTTTTTGTTTCCCTCATACTGTTTTAATATATTGCTACAACTTGATCTTACTTTCTTGATTCAGGATTGTGTTATTTGTCTTGAATTCTTTTGTCATTTTAGAATAACTGTGATATTTGATTACTGATTATTCTCTGTGACCTATTTCTCTTTCATTTGTTTTGTGTAGATCAATTCACTATTTTCTTTAAGTGCATCAAATGTCATAGTTTTAGAGTTTTTTTAAATTCCGTGTGTTATTTCTAAATAATAAAATATGACACATACTTTTGAATTTGACGTTTTTGATGGAAAATTGGATTTTTCCATTTGGCAACAAAAAATGAAAGGTGCTTTAGTTCACAAAAGATAGCTAAGGCAATAACACAAAATTTTCCTGAAACTATGACAACTGATCAGATAACTAAAGCTGATGAACTTGCTTATACTTCTATCATTCTGCATTTATCTGATCAAGTTTTGAGGAAAGTAGAAAAGCAAGAAAATGATAAAGCCTTGTGGGAGGGGTTAGAGAAACTTTACCTTGTTAAATCCTTACCCAATAAGTTGTTCCTGTTAGAGAGGTTTTTTAGCTTTAAGTTAGACACCTCTAACGATATAGAAGACAATCTTGATACATTCAATAAGTTGGTTCAAGATATCACCGATGCTGGTGATAAAGTCTCTATGAGTATAAGTCGTTGTGTTATTAAATGACATTCTTGATACCTATAGAGAGGTTAAGGCTGCCATAAAATGTGGCAGAGATACATTAACACCTAAGATAGTTATAAACTCATTAAGGAGTAAAGAGCTGGAACTCAGGTCTGAAAGGGGAAATGGGGAGCCTGAGACTTTGTTTGTTAGGGGAAGGGCCCAGAATAGGTTTAGTGGAAACCAAGAAGGCTTTAACAATCAGGAAAACAATAATAAGAAGAAGTTTAAAAGTAGGGACATGTCTAAGTCTAAGACTAGGAATAAGAAATACTATGGGTGTGGGAAAACTGGACATTTCATAAAAGAATGTTATAAAAAGAAAAATGAACGGAGAGGAAAAGAGATTAATGAAGGAAATGTAGTAGAACCTAATGATTCAAATACTGTTGATGTATATGTGGTAATTGAACCTTCATGTGATTGTGATTCTGCCAATATTGTCAATGAAAGAAATCAGATCCAAGAATGGATCTTGGATTTTAGTTGCACTTTTCATATGATCCCTAAAAGGAGTTGGTTTGACTCCTTCAAGGAGATCAATGAAGAAGAGGTTGTTATGGATAATTGCAATGCCTGCAAAGTTGAAGGCATTGGAAATGTGATATTGAAATTTGAAAATGGGTATATCTTTACCCTAGAAAGGGTGAGATATGTTCCTGAATTGACTAGGAACCTGATTTCAATGGAAAATTTGGATGATTTAGGCTTGCAAGGTAAGGTAGGTGATGGTTTGTTGAAGGTGATGAGAGGATCACTTGTGATGTTTAAAGGTGTTAAGAGAAATGGGATTTATGTTGTTAAGGCTTGTGTTGTAGCTGATTACATGGCTGAGTCTTCTAATACTGAACTTCATGTCACTTTAAAGTGCCACAAGAGATTAGCTCATGTAGGTGAGAAAGGCCTACATATCCTTCATAAAATGGGTGTTTTTGGAAATGATTCTATTTCTAGGGTTCCCTTTTTGTGAAAACTACACTTTACGGAAGCAACCCGTATTGCATTTTAACATTGGAAAGCACAATTCTACCTCTGTCCTTGAATATATACATTCTGATATATGGGGGGTCTTCATCCACTATCTCTCAAGGAAGAAATATATATTTTCTTTCTTTGATTGATGGCTATTTTAGAAAGGTTTGGATTTACCTATTGAAACACAAATCTAAAACATTTGAGAAGTTTAAAAACTGAAAAATGTTAATAGATAATCAATCTGGAAAGAAAATAAAGACTATTGGGACCGATAATAGCCTTGAGTTTTGTAATGGTAAGTTTAATCAATTCTATTCAGAAAATGGTATTGGAAGACATAGAACTATCCCTTATACTCCTCAACAAAATTAAGTGGCTGAGAGGATGAATAGGACTTTGTTAGAGAAGGTAAGGTTCATGCTGGTTGGTTCAGGTGTACCTAAAACCTTATAGGAGGAATCCTTAATGACAACCACTTACATTGTTAATAGAATCCCTTCAAGTGCTCTAGATGATAAAACACATGAAGAGCAATGGATAAGAATTGTCCCTGACTATTCACATTCGAAAATATTTGGATGTGCTGCATTTTCTGATCAAAACATAGGAAAATTAGAACATAGGCTCCATAAATGTGTTTTCTTGGGTTATCCTGATGGGGTTAAGGGCTATAGGCTTTGGAGTAGAGAGTCTAGTGGCTTTAAGATTATAACAAGTAGGAATGTTACATTTGATGAATTTAACATGCCTTGTTTGAAAGTTAATGAGTCAAAGAAATTGCCTGAAGGTGGAGGAAGAGATAAGACCAAGCTACAGGTGGAGCTTGGTATACCAACTGAACTTACAGATTCTGAACAATTTAATGCTAAACCTGAAAATACAGATTTTCTAGATGTTGAAGAAGAGGGTGAGGTTCAGGAAGGTTTAGAATAACAAGTGAGTGAGGTTAGTGATTACCAGTTGACTAGAGATAGAGTTAGGAGAGATATAAGAGAACTTGTTAGGTATAGAGATTACCTATCTTTGGCTTTACTTTCATATCAAGACCTAGTCTTTAGAGAACCAACATCCTATGAAGAAGCTATTTCCTATCAACAATCTGGCAGACTGCCATGAATGATGAAATGGACTCCTTGATTAAAAATGGTACCTGGATTTTAGTTCCTAAACCTGCTGGTAAATCCTTTGTTGATTATAAGTGGATTTTTAGTATTAAGAAGAGTAATACTGAGAAGATGCCTATAAGATTTAAGGCTAGACTGGTTGCTAAAGGTTTTACACAAAAAAAAGGCATATACTATAATGAGATTTTCCCTCCTGTGATTAAGTATACTACTATTAGAGTTATGTTAGCTCTTGTTGCTCATTATAATCTTGAACTTGAATAAATGGATGTAAAAACTGTATTTTTATATAGTGATCTTGATGAAGTGATTTATATGAAACAGTTACTTGGTTTTAATGATAAATCTAAACCTGAACATGTGTGTTTGTTAAAAAGATCATTGTATGGTTTGAAACAATCTCCATGACAATAGTACAAAATATTTGATACTTATTTTTCTTCTATTGGTTTTGTAAGAAGTGAATTTGATCATTGTTTGTACTTTAAAAGAGATGATGGAAATTCTATTATTGCATTTATACTCTTATATGTGGATGATATGCTTCTAATTGGACATAATATGTATGTCATTAATGAAATTAAAAGATCTTTAAATGCTAAATTTGAAATGAAAGATCTTGGACGTGCTAAGAAAATTTTAGGCATGGAAATAACTAGAAAAATGCATGACAGACTTCTAACTTTGAAACAAATGGCTTATGTTGAAAAATTGGTTACTAGATTTGCTATGCACAATTCTAAATCTGTCTTTGTACCTCTAGCCAGTCATTTTAAATTGAGTAAGGATCAGTCTCTTGTAAATGAATACAACATTAAACAAATGGAAAATATACCTTATTTTAATGATATAGGATCTATGATGTATACCATGGTTTGTACTAGGCCTGATGTGGCTCACTCTATTAGTACCCTTAGCAGATTTATGGCTAGTCCTGGTTTAGAACATTGGACCATTTTAAAATTGTTATTGAGATATTTGAAAAGTTCTTCACACTTAGGACTTCCAACTTGGATTGAATGGGATTTCCAACTTGGATCAACTATTGCCCAATCTCGATGTGTTGATATTTTTGAGAGATTGAATGGTTTTCATTCATTCATTTTCTTTTTCTGTATGAGGGTTTTCTAGAGGCTTTGTATTCTCTTCTTTTTATCTTCTCATTCTGATATGAGAATCTCTTGAATTTATTTCTTGAATGTGTTTTCTATGTGAAATCTGGTGAGAAGAACCACTCTTGTTGTTGGTAGCATTGAGCTCTTTTGGTCCATAGAAGAAGCTTCATGCTTACTGTGAATCGTGAGAGTTCTAGATGAATCTGGACTTCATAGTATTGATACAAACGGGTATAATATTCTGAGCCTTCGATCTGGGAAACTTTGATGTTCAGTGGTGTTGACACCGACCTCCGAGGTGATTAAGATCGAATTATTCCACATCATCAGTGGATGATATGTTGAGATCAGATGTATGAGGTCAGCTCGAAGGTTGGATACCTTCTGTGAGAAGCCTGTGTAGTCTTTCGAGACTAAAGGAAATGTAATAATTAGGGATTAGTGATAGGATATATGAGTTACCAAGCATAGAAATATACCTGGAAAGGTCCTTTGTCAGCGCCCACATGATTCTCCAATTAAAAATGTTAGCTTCCCCCTCTAAGTCATGTATTAATTGGTGGGGGCCACCTGCAATTAATGCTCAGAAGAAATTTGATAGAACCCAGTTCGGCAGCCAATCTTATTGGGCCAGCCACTGTATTTCTTCAGCTCGGAATTGCAGTGAAAGGACGAGAGATACGTCATGCATGCATATTTCCCCTATAAAAGGGGATCCAAAGTCTAAAAGAAAAGGGGAGGAACGTGGATACAAGCATATACAAACTCTCTAGCATCTTCTCACATTTCAAATATCTCCTATCATTAGGAAAAGAGAATTATTGTATTACATTCTTGTAAACACTTGATTATTATAACAAGAAATTCATGTTCATCCATTGAGTTGGCTTGAACTTTGCTTATACAGTTTTCAACGTCAACAGTTTGGCGCTAGAAGGAGAGCCCCAACTTGGGAAAACATCCCCATCTCTCCACAAAATTTGCAAACCAGTATAATGGATGAATTTTCAGCATCTGAAAATCGATCTCATACTCGTCCCCGAACAAACCAGTAACCCAACAAACACTAAAAGATGAGACCGCAATGAAGCTACCGATCCTCAAATGGTGCTATGAAAGAGGCTATCGAAAAACTAACAAATGTTGTCAGTCGACTAGAGCAAAAACAAGTTCAAAATCCGCTACGGGATACTGAGGTAGAATCCCCTCAACGAGAAAGAACTAGGAGACTCTCCACTAAAAGAACTCTCGAGTTCTCAAGTGGAGAATCTTCTAAGGGCCAAACTAAAGAGGTTAGAAGTTCTCCTGCCACAACAAAACCAATTGCCAGGAGAACGAATAGTGTATTCAATAGATTGGGCTCTCAACACTCATCGACATCCCCAAATAAAAATGATGAGCCTCATATTAACCACCCTAGGGAACGAGCTGAACCTGAGATGAGTGCTCTCAAGAAGCGCATAGCTGACTTGGAAGCTAAAAACAAAGGAAGCATAGAAGAGTACCTTACAAAGCGTCACTCCCCCTTTACTGAGAACATTCTGCTAGAACCCCTGCCTAAAAACTAAAAATGCCACAGCTAACCGAATATGACTGGAAAGGAGACCCCCTCAGTTACCTGGACAAATATGCCTCCTGGATGGAACTACAAGGGGCTGGAGATGCCATAATATGTCGTACCTTCTCCTTAACTTTGGGGGATAAAGCTCAAATATGGTTTAGAAGACTGCACCAGAGATCTATGAAAAATTGGAATGACCTCGCCACAGTATTTCTAGCTCAATTTATGGGCTCAAAGGCAAGAACCATACCAAAGGAAAGGTTGGTAAGCATAAAACAAGGGAAAACAGAATCACTCAAAAGCTACTTTAACAGGTTCAATAAATAATCCATGGAGGTAGAAAAGATATCTGATGATGCTGCGCTTATGGCAGTTCTTTCAGGGCTAAGGCCAAGAACAAGGTTTTGGTGGTCTGTACATGAGGATGGACCTCAGAAATACCACGAGTTCTTAGGCCGAGCTGAGAAATATATAAGTGTGGAGGAAGCCACTTCAGACCATGAAGATGCTAAGAAAGTTCAGCAGTCTCCATAATGAGCTAAGGGAAAACAAACGGATAAGAGCTCAGGTCGGGAAAAAAGAAAGGACAAAAGGGATCAAGGTCACCCCAAGCCATATCCCCACAAAAAAAGGAACCAGCTGGAAAACATCAAGGAAAGTACTGTCGTTACCACAGGACAACAAGACATGATATCGATAACTGGAGAAACGTAAAGGAAGAGGTAGAGTCTCTCATTCGATGAGGTCATTTGCAAGAATTTGTGGCCAAACCTCGATAAGCGAATTCAGCTGGGGCTCAACATCTTAATCAACAAGGGATAGTCCCGCAAGTTTGGCCAAGACCTCAAGCTCACGACACCCAACACTGACCTAAAATTGGGACCTTAATAAGTGGAAATCAATGCCTTGAGGGGTCACGAAGAGCTCTACGTAGAATGGTACGTAATGTCTACATCTAGCAGAACTATAACATGGCACCTCCAGAGCCGGAGGCCTGTACCCCACCATACCAAAAATTGTTTGGATTTTCGAAAGGGGATGCACGTGGGATCCTGCAAGATCAAAGTGATGCGCTAGTCATAGCCATGACTGTTGCGGAGTGCAAATACATCGAACCTTTGTAGATAATGGGAGCTCGGTAAATGTGCTATACTCTAGAACTTTGGAACGAATGGCAATACAGGAACGTTACCTTCGACCGTATTCCAAAAAATTGCAATGGTTCTCCAGAGATCCCATTGAAGCCCAAGGACAAATTGTACTGAACATGGAGTTAGGTAAACCCCCTCGCTAAAGGAGGATCTTGGCAAACTTCATCGTTGTGGATCTACCTTCAAACTATAACACTATACTAGGGAGGCCCATACTACATGAACTGCAAGCTACCACCTCAATATACCACTATTGTCTTAAGTTCCCAACACCAAGTGGTCCAAGTATGATACGTGGAAATCAGGTTGAAGCTAGAGCTTGTAACGTCAACTTACCTAATCCCCAGGTCCAGATGCTGAAGAACCAACATTCCTAGTAGGTAGAGGTCTTGAGGTTTAAAAAACCCATTACAGCCGACCTAACTGAGTTCTGCTTTATGGAAAAACACCGCAAGAAAGCGAATGATGACCAGCTCATGTTCGAAGAAAAAGAGACAGATTCCAAGCCTCACCCTGGAGTTTTGGTGATCCCTATGCTTTTATCCAAAGGCAACATCCCTAAAGTTTTGGTAGATGCGGGGAGCTCCCCCAATATACTTTATGCTGACACCTTGGAACGAATTGGAATTCCACTCAGTTTCCTGCAACCTTACCCAAACATGATTATGGAACTTGATGGTGTACTTTCTGGGGCAAAATGAGTAATTAAACTGCCTATCGAGCTCGGAGCATCCCCTCACCAAACTAAATTGAGTGCAGAATTTGTGGTTCTATGCTCGAGGTCCCCAATGACGTTATTATGGGACAGCCTTTGCTATTTGACCTCAGGGCAATAGTATCGATGTACCATTACTCCATCAAATTCCCCACGCCTCATGGTACAGGGCAGGTTAAAGGAAACAAAGACACTGTTGATAAATGTCAGGTAGTTGTTGACCTAAAAGGAGAAAGGATTTATTACCCTCCGAAGATCAGCATGGCATGCATGACAGAGCCCTCATCAAGCTCGTTGGATCTACGATTGAAAATGCGAGGAGGAGAACCTGTGGAAGAGCTAGATGTCATCAAGATCGGGACTAATGATCCTAAAAAAGAACCGAAGATAGGTCATGAACTGCGACCTCCACTGAGGGGCCAGATCATCAACTTTCTTTAAGAAAACCTTGATGTCTTCGCTTGGGAACACTCCGACATGAAGGGGATTGACCTAAAAATCATGTGTCATAAATTGGGAATTAACTCTCTAGTTTGACCAAAGTAGCAACGACGTCGACCTCTAAATCCAGAACGGTATGAGGCCCTAAATAGGGAAATACAAAAATTGCTTCAAAATGGATTTATTCGAGAGGCAAAGTATCCGAAATGGATCGCTAATCCCGTCTTGGTGAAGAAAAATAATGGGGATTGGAGGGTGTGTATCGACTACACCGATCTAAACAAAGCATGTCCTAAAGACAGGTTCCCACTACCAAGAATAGATCAGATGGTGGATGCCACTGTCGAGCATGACTTATTCAGTTTCATGGACGCATATTCAGGCTACAATCAGATTCCCATGTACGAACCTGATCAAGAACACACAGCCTTCATTACCGATCGAGGTCTTTACTGTTATAAGGTGATGCCATTTGGCCTCAAGAATGCTGGGGCGACCTACCAATGCTTGGTTAATTCTATGTTTGCCAAGCAAATTGGTAAAACCATGGAAGTGTACGTTGATGATATGTTGGTTAAAAGCACGGACGCCAGGAATCATCATCAGCACCTCGCTGAAATGTTCAAAATTTTAAAGACATACGAAATGAAGCTGAACTCCCAAAAATGTACCTTTTGCGTGAGCTCGGGGAAATTTTCGAGATATATGGTAAATCGAATAGCTGCCCTTAGCCACTTTATGTTAAAATCAACAGACAAATGCAGGCCTTTCTTTGACATATTAAGTAAAAGAATGAGATTCGAGTGGACGCCTGAATGCCAGATTGCTTTTGACCAGCTGAAATCGCACCGGCACAACCACCGGTGCTATCAAAGCCAAAGACAGAAGAAATACTACTGGTCTACTTAGAAGTATTTGAACATGCCGTTAGTGCAGTGTTAACTAGGGAAGATAAGGGGGTACAACACCCTGTTTATTACATTAGTAAAGCCCTATATGAAGTCGAACTTAGTTATTCCCTGTTAGAGAAGTTGGCTTATGCGGTCATCACGACAGCGTGGAAGTTAAGATCCTATTTCTTGGAACATTCAATCGAGGTCTTAACCAATTATCCATTGAGGTAAGTGCTACAAAAACCTGATACTTCAGGAAGGATGGTAAAGTGGTCGGTTGAACTCGGTCAATTCGACATAAGGTATAAGCCACGCACCTCCATAAAGGCCCAGGCCCTGGATGACTTCATTGCTGAATTCAGCTCGGACCCTAAGGGAGAATCACATCCTCACATGCCTTGGAAACTCTTTGTGGACGGGTCCTCTACAGACGAACAAGCTGGAGCTAGGATTGTGTTGATAAGTCCAAACCAACAAGTGTTTTGTGAAGCACTGTCATTCGATTTTAATGCATCTAGTAATGAATCCGAATATGAAGCCCTCATTGCTGGCCTACGGATGGCCAAAGAGATGAAAATTGACCACCTGATTGCATACAGTGACTCTCAACTGGTAGTAAATCAGGTTAATAAAGTTTATCAAGCAAAAGAAGAAATAATGAACAATTACCTTCAGCTCGTCAAAAAGAAGCTAAAGAATTTTGAGAATATCCAGATCGAATGAGTTCTACGAACTCAAAATGGGCATGCTCACTCTCTAGCTCGGTTGGCAACGAGCGAAGGGATTGAAAGGTTTGATAGTATCCCAATACGGAGGATTTACTGCCCCGATATTGAGGAATCTAAGGTTGTCCTTATGAATACCACCATCAAACTAACGTGGATGGATGAGATCATTTTGTACCTACAAATAGGTGCGTGCCCCAAAGATCTCATCATGGCAAGAAAATTGCAAATAAGGGCGGCAAGGTACACGCTGATTGACGGTGTTCTATATAAACGAGGATATTATGTACCCCTGCTTAGGTGTCTGAATGAAGAAGATGCACTAAAAGACATGGAAGAAGTACATGGAGGAATATGTGGAAACCACGCTGGAGGACAGTCATTGGTTCACAAAATCATGCGACAAGGATATTTTTGGCCAACCATGAAAAAGGACACATTGAAGTTCACTAGGAAATGTGACAAATGCCAATGATTTGCTCCCAACATTAACCTCCCACTTGGAGAGCTAAATTATATAATGGCACCATGGCCTTTTGCTAAATGGGGGGTCGATTTAATCGGCCTCATGCCAACTGGAAAAGGAGGCACCAAGTTCGCAATCGTGGCAGTCGATTACTTCACCAAGTGGGTTGAAGCTGAACCATTGGCCAAAATAACTGAGCACAAAACTACGGAATTCATATGGAGGTCAATCATATGCAGGTTCGGAATACCCCACTCCATTATATCCGATAACGGGAAACAATTCGACAATGTCCGCTTTACAAATTTTTGTAAAGAGCTTGGAATACAAAAGTATTTCTCCACGCCAAATCACCCTCAGGCTAATGGCCAAGTTGAAGCTATCAATAAGATCATCAAGCATATGTTGAAAGCAAAGCTTGATAATCTTAAGGGAGGATAGGCATAAGTACTCCCTAGTGTGCTATGATCTTATCGCACCACGACCAGAAGCAGTACTAGAGAAACTCCTTTTTCCTTAGCCTTTGGGATGGAAGCTGTCATTCCACTTGAAGTCGAAATCCCTTCGGTTCGGACTTTGACATATAATGAAGATAAAAACGAACAAGTGTTATGAGGGGAAGTGAATTTGATAGAAGAAAAAAGGGATATCGCAGAAACCAGAAATGTAGTGTACAAATAACGCAATGCAATGTACTACAATCAAAAAATGAAGAAGCGAGAATTTGAAGTTGGCGACCTTGTATTAAGAAAAGTATTTTTTGCCACAAAAGAGCTCAACTCTGGATCCCTATGACCCAACTAAGAAGGTCCTTACAAAGTAGCTAAAGTATTACTTAGAGAAGCATATGAATTAGAGGATATGGAGGGGAGACCCCTACTACATCCCTGGAATGCGAAGCATCTCAAAAAATATTACTAGTAAAGATGTAGTTGTATTACGTATCGCATGATCATCCATAATAAAAGTGTGTTTCATATATAAATGACGTGATAATATCAAAGCCCTACTCATGAGTAGACCGAGTTGAGGTTACATGTGCTGCAATATTTAGTGAAAATTCCTAAGAGGAATATCAAAGCCCTACGCATGAGTATGCCGAGCTGAGGTTGCATGTGCTGCAACACTTAGTAAAAATTCCTAAGAGGAATATCGAAGCCCTACTCATGAGTAGGCTGAGCTGAGGTTGCATGTACTACAACACTTAGTGAAAATTCCTAAGAGGAACATCAAAGTCCTACTCATGAGTAAACCAAGCTGAGGTTGGATGTGCTGCAACACTTAGTGAAAATTCCTAAGAGGAATATCAAAGTCCTACTCATTAGTAGGCCGAGCTGAGGTTGCATGTGCTGCAACACTTAGTGAAAATTCCTAAGAGGAATATCAATGCCCTACTCATGACTAGGCCGAGCTGAGGTTGCATGTGCTGTAACACTTAGTAAATTCCTAAGAGGAATATCAAAGCCCTACTCATGAGTAGGCCGAGCTGAGTTAAAAAAATAAGAATACTCAGCAAAATTCCTTATGAAAAAAGGAGATCTCTCGAAACTAAGGTCGCATTTCTCACTACACTTAGCACGGTATCTTGAGAAAATGTGTTATTAGTAAAAGCGACCTAAAGAAAAGCCGTATGCATTACAAATACTCAGCTTAAAAAAATACATGAAAATTGTTGCTGAAGTAAAGCATTTGACAAGACAAAATTAAAGTTTCATTCAACAAAATCAAAAAGTCACGAAAGCCACTCAAAAGATCTTCAAGTTTCAGAATAAAAAAAATGAAGTACATAAGAAACTACTGAGTTGGGGGGTTTTGAGGAGGCACGTGTACGTGAGCTGCATCTTCTTCAGTGGGTGTAATCCAAACTCCTGCTGCTGATGACAGTTTCTCCAGTCTTTCTTCTGCTCCTTATATGCCTCCGCCAAAAACTCAGTATACCAATCTGGCCGCTCTTTATTAACATACTTAATAATTTCTCCCAGGGCCAGCACATTGGCATCTTGAGCTAAAACATCAAACTCTGGAGAAGCCTTCCATTCTTCCACTACTTTAGAAGCTTTTAGCTCGGCCTCTTTCACTCTTTTACGGCTGCCATTGCCCGAGCTCTTTCCTTCTCACTTTCAACTTGGGCACTCGCCTTTTCTCCCCAAGATCTCAATGCTTGAACCTCATCCATCAACTTCAATTCTTTAGCTAAAGTAGTGTTGAGTTCTTCCCCCATCTTATTTAGGCGGTCTTCATAATTCTTCTCCCGGCAAACGACGCCCTCTCTGCCTCTACCTTTTCAAACACCTTTTCGAGCTCGGCATTAGTCTGAAAATAAAGAAAACTACGTCAAAATGACAATAGATAAAATAACTAATGACGTGATGTTAAAAATTTAAAAGTTCACATTTTCAGCTACTGACATCATATGAAGAATTGCTCGGTAAGCGTAGAGCTGAGCTGAAATAATGTTTTCCCCAATAGGTATTCCAGCCATAAACTGCTGCTCTCTATCATTCCAACTCCTAGTCCTGAGGATGGCTGATCCTCTCAATGGAATGGGCAATGCAGCTATTGATTCCCTTGCTGGAGAAGGAGCTTGAAGATAGTCTAAAAAGACCTCAGGTCGACGCCCAACTAAGCCCTCAATGTTTGGCCTCCACAGATCAAGGCATTTATCTTGTGACCTCGAAGACGAGACAGCAATAAGGATTGCCAGTACAGCAGTCTAAGAGAATTAGGAGGTGCTGCTGGAGTAGGTGTAGTGGATGATTCTCCTGAGCGGTAATGCTTAAAAAGAGGCTATTCGGCCTCGACCTTAGTCTCGACCTCCTTAGGAACTTCTGTAAGCGCCTCTTTTTTCTTAGCAGCCTCAGCTATCGCTGCCGCCTTTGCAGCTCTAAAGTTCAGCATATCTAGATTTTGACCTAAGGAAAAAGATGATTAAATGTCAGCCCCAAAACTCGAAGTGAAAGTAAAAGATCGAAATTAAATTTGCTTACGAGGGGATGTGGCAACAAAAGTTTCAAGTCGGCTCGGTGACGAGGTCAGAGGTACTGACCGAAGTAAACCCACTTGAAATAAGTTCGTGTCAGAGATTACAAACTTACAAGACCTTTGCCTGTTTGGGAGAGCTCGAATATAGTTCGCTTGTCTTTGAAGGACTGAGCTTAGGTGGCAAGGACAGTAAACTGCATAGGAAAGATCAAAGGTTAAAAAGACAATTTTATGTAAACACCGAAGTGAAGAACAAAGCAGTTACAACTTACAAAAAGAATGATGGAGAGTTAAGACTACATCCTTTCTATCCTCCTTAGAATGGTGGAATTGCCAATCCCCTAAGACGAAGAAAAACTCATCTTTCCATCCTTTAATCGATGAAGGAGTGTCTAAAACTAACGGACCCCCAATTTTAGGCCTACCACTAGTGTACCACCAACTAGTGTTTTTCCCATCTTCTTTAAAGGTGAAAAGAGAGCTGAACTGGGATACATTGAGTTCGGGATGACCTAATTGCTTCCATAAAATTAAGGTAGCAGTAAGGGTCCTCCAACTATTAGGGCACGATTGAGTAGAGGCTATTCCCCAGGAAGAAAAGAATTGCCTAATAATTTTCGGGAAAGGTAACCTCAGCCCAGCGTGAAGGATTGTTGTGTTAAGTGCTACACGCCCTAATGGAGCAGTACAAGCTCAGTCAGAAGAAGACGGTATTACTAACTTTATGGAACTAGATATGTCGTATTTGGCCCTTATGTTAGCCAACATATCCCCTGTGACCACAGATCTAAAGGAATCAGCCCCCCACTCCTGACTCCCGCTTTCACTAGCTACCCATGACCTCTCCTCCCTTACTTTCCTCCGTTGTTCCATGCTCCTAGGAGAATTAGATGGTTGTGCGAAGAAAGAAGATATCGAGACAGGAGTTAATACTTCCTCGCAATCCGAACTGGCGGATGAGCGATTAGCAGATGAAGAAAAAATACTTTCTTCTTGATTATTACCCCAGGATTGTACCTGGGATTCGTCCGAGCTCATATTAA
>CAIGRB010101787.1:29980-40527 GCA_903798255.1 Fraxinus quadrangulata | reverse complement strand
CAGAATTTTTGGTGCAAAAACAGAAAAGATAAGGATTTCAGCTTTTCAGAGATTGGGGATTCAATAATTAATACTAAGAAAATTGGATTGAGGAAGATAATAACATAAACTGGATGAGGGTTGTGCCTGAGATTGAAGAAGTATAAGGATGGTATGTTTTGGGAGTAATAATGGTTTCCAGAATTTAAAGTTGAATTGTGGAATTGGATTGGATTTATTTGTTGTGCACTTTTACTTTTAAAAAACAGTATTTCTGAAATAATAAAGAAGGGTAAGTAAAAAAAGGTATTATGTATTTTAATTACGGTGGCAGGTGTAATTTCGACAAATTTAAGAAACAGGCTAAGCAAGGTCTTGGTTCAAAATGAATTGGATCTCAAAGCCCAATAAAAATGATGCTTACAAAAAATACCCTTAAAATTAAAGATCTTTTAAAAAATCACATGAAAAATATTTTAGATGTAAAAAATATCAATTGTCGCAGTAAAAAAAAGTGATGTCACTTTTTAAAGTTGTGTCACTTTTTATTTAAAAAATGACATACAATGTCACTTTTACTAAAAATTGATATTTGTCACTAAAAAAGTGATTAAAAAAAAAAGGTGACTGAAAAAAGTGATAAATACTAAACAAAAAAAATAGTGACAAAATTCAAAAAAATGACAAATTTTAAAAAAGTGGCACAAATTTTTAAAAAAAATTAAAAAAGTGGCAGACAATAAAAAAAGTAACACACACTCAAAAATTGACAAAATTCAAAAAAAAAGTGACAAACTCCAAATAGTGACGAAAAAAAAAAAGTGACTCAAAAGTGACGAAATTTAAAAAAAAAATGTTATTGCCTGCACTAAACTCACTGTTTTTCCTAAGACAATGAAATGTGATGGAAGACACATTTTTGAAATGGTTGTATTTTTGGGTTTTTAATAATGTAATCGATCACTTACATTATATGTATTTACATGTGCATAAAACAGATGGAAAATCAAGAAAAGAGCAATCCATCCTTGTGCAATACCCCATCTCTTCTCTTCTCCATAAAACTATAAAAAAACTAATATTACACTAAATGTCCGTTTGATTGCAAATGTGAAAAATGGGTGGAAAGAAAATGTTTTACATAGAATTGATTTGCTTAGAAATTATTTTACTGGAATTATAATTAATTGTATTTGACTGGTATAATTTTTCATGAAAAATGTTGAAAGTTTGATGTCTGTTTGGTTTCATTTTTTTTTATGAAAATTGTTCATTAAAGTAATAAATTTTCTACTATCGGGTCTAAAATTTGTTCCAATTATAAAAAAAAAAAAAAAAAACTTGATTTATATATTGTTCCGAGTCTTAATTATGTTTTTAGCATAATTTTTAAGGAAACATAAAAATAAAAAAGTTAAGGAAACAATACATAAATCAAGTTTTCGTAAACACAATTTCAAAATTAAGGATATAAGTTTTAAATTTCAAAAATAGGGTTTTCATTAAAATTTATTAATGATTTAATTATAATTAATTATATATTTTACTAATAAATATATAAATGTCACATATATATGAAATTTGGTCACAATTCAAAAAAATTATATGTCATAATTAGTTCATCGATCACAAATTAAAAATTTAAAAGTCACAATTTGTTCATCGCTCACAAATCACGAAATTTATGAGTCAAACAACTTATTTTATGGTCACAAAATATCAAATTATAGGTAACATATTACTTTTATTGTTCACAAATTAATAAATTTGTAGGCCACGCAGTATTTATTGATCACAATTTATTCTTTATTGATCACACACCAACCAATTTATTGGTCATAATCAATAAATCATTTGTGACCAACACCAACACAACACCATCGTTGTCTCCGCCGCCAACACCAACACCACCAACCAACCACTAATCAACAAATCATTGGTCAGATACCCAGCACCACCCACACCACCTACACCACCAGAACAACCACCCCCACCAAAAAAATCTCAACCATCTCCACCACACGACAACCTCCCACCAAAAAATTCGAAACCCGTCGCCACCACCACCACCTCACATTGCAGTTGCCATTTCTCCACCACCACCTACACAACCATCGTCATCACCGTCCACCAACCACCACCCATAGAAAACTACCCACGCATAGATCAGAAAATTGCCACCTGCACCACAACACATAGATCTGCCCCGACAAAACACCACCATAACCAGTTAACGACAGTCAACAACAGTCAACATCCCGCGACAGTAACAAAAACCATGGTGTTTCTTGCAGATCTGCTTCACGCAGCGATGACCTGTGTCGACATAGCTCATGTGCGACTTGGCCAACATCACCACCACGAGGCGATGTTCGTCGGAGTAGAATGAGGAACGACATGAAGCGACCTATGATAGTGGTGGTGGTGTAGGCTGCTTTGCGCGGCTCCACTTCGACAACTTCGAGTCTGACGGGTCCTTTCCGACAGAGAGAGAATTGAGAATAGAGATAGAGAAGAGAGTGAGATAGAGAGTTAAGGCGGTGATGGGGCTGGGCGATAACGACGTGAGGGAGGTAATAGGTTGGTTTAGAGAGGGAGAATGTAGAGAAGAAAGATTTAGAGAAAGTGTAAGTGTGTGTGTGTGTGTGTAGAGAAGAAAGGGAGAAGAAAATGAATTGGGTCCGTCTTACCCTGATTAATATATTAATAAATTATCAAAATAATTAATACCTCATTTTTTATTAAATAACTTCATACCTGAATTTTGAATTTAAAAGTTTAAGTATCTGGTTTTTTTGTAATTTTCTCTTAAGACTGTTGTGGAAATTTGAAACTATTCCAAAAAAGCATCACCAAATAACGAATGAGCTACTAACGATTAAGCAGTCTTTCGTAGCACTTTAGGTTTACCTTTTTTAATGAATAGTTCTTTGGTTTTTGTAGGTATCATTTCTTGTTAGCAAGTAACCCTCCGTGGATGGTGACTGAACCTCTAGATATATGGGCATGACTCGTGCGGATTAGTTGTATTGGGTTTTGTATCAACTGGTATGAGAAGGGTAGGAAAGATCTCCTTCTTAATTGATTTTAAAATCTTAATCAAATTGCCACGTTCTAATCAACTAGCGATTCATGAAAACCGAGTTACAAATTCTAGAGCGAAGGACTCTGATCCTAGATTTTTGAACTTCAAGCTTATGGACAAGCCTTTCTCTTCCTTTTTGCATCACGCTAGCAATTGTGGTCATTGATTTTTATTATTTCTTTGATTTGGCTTTGTCGAAACTTTCGCAGGGATTTTGAATCTATAAATAGGAGGGTTATGGGCCATCGTAGGAGCTAAACTCTCGAAAACATCATCCATAAGTCCATTTGGCAAAATTTATAATTATTATAATGGTAAAACTTTATTTTCAACTATATATTTCATTAGATTCACAAGTAGTATCTACCAACAAAAGTGTAAAGATATTAGACTTAAAATCATGTATTAACATATATTTTCTTTGTAGAATTTGAACTTATAAATTTTTGCCTAGTGAATTCGACCAATCCAATACATTAAACATCTAATTGGTCATTTGCAAACATTTCCAGTTGTAGTTATCCAAAAAAATAAATAATTTGAATATCTGTCTTAATGAAAATTTGGCTAACAAGTAACATCCATCCTTGTGAATTTTGAGCGAAATTCATTGAAAACATTTTTTCTTCGGCCGAAAATAGGTGCTACACACATTTTATAGCATAACATAAGAATAATGAAGTTTCATCCTTAATAAATTTAAAATCGACTATCAAAATCTTTCATTGCCATCCCGATCGAGCAACACTTAAAAAAAAAAAAAGAAAAAAAAAGGTGTAAATTGTAACTTGAGCAACCAAAATTCGGAGGGACAAGTAAATATCTTAGTACTGCCGTTGGGACATTCAAATTCTATGGGAACAGTTGGTCCTTACCCCACCCCTCCCACTGGTTTTCAATACTTTTGCACTACTTTAGTTTATTTGTGTTTGTTAATTGTGCTTTTTCAATTATATTTGTAGAATTTTTTAGTATGACAAGTCAAACAATTGATTATTAAATCAAATAGTTCTTAAGTATTACCAATACTTAAAAATATTTGAAATTTAGATATGATCCGAATTTCTTTGTTGAAGTGTTTGAAGTATTGAAGAATTCTAATTGAAGTGCATGTCTTGAAGAATTCAAATTTGAAATACTATTGAAGTTCTATGTCAAGTTGAAATTCTATTTTGGATGTCTATTGGGAGTTGAAAATTGGTACTGGATTTGACGAAGAGTTCGAAATGGAGAAAAACACATTTTGGAATCAATTGGAGGATTTTTGCCACGATGCTGTTTTATTAACAGCAGAACGCCAGCCCTGTAGCGCTTAGGCGCTACCGCTCTATTTTGTTTTTTCCGATTTTTTTCTTTTCTATTTTGTTTTGGACTCCATTTTTTGGCATCCTACTTCATCAACAACTCTACTAAAAGGGTTTGGACGTCTCCTACATGTTACCTATAAATATGAGGCTCTTCTATATAATTTTGTAATGTGAGAAAATAGATTACTAGAATTATATGATCAATTGTAATTTTCTCTTTTTTTCATTATTTTTGAGTCAATAAAATCTCTTAATTCCTCTATCATATTTCTTATCTTCTTTTATTCTTTTACTTATGTTCACATACTTCATTGTTGTGCCGGATAACTTCAACCTCTCAAGTCGGTGGTTGTTTTATAACTAGTGGTATCAAAGTTATTTTGGTATCTTATTTGTTTTACGACAAGTGGTATCAAAGCCTAGATTTAACAGTTCTGCAAGAATGCAGGGTTTGATTTGTTCGAGATTTTTGTTCGTGATGGCTTCCATGAAGTATGACATTCTACTTTTAAATCGAAGCACTAGATTTTCGCTACGGTAGGTTAAGATGTGTGCAGTACTCGCACAACTGGATTTGGATGATGTATTGCTAGGAATTGACAAGATGCCCACAACTTTGACCGCAGAGGAGAAATTACGGAATGATAAGAATGTAGTTTTTCACATTCATCTTTATCTATCAAATACTATTCTTCAGGATGTTTTGAATGAAGTTTCAGCAAATGCTCTATGGTTGAAGTTGGAACTATTGTGTAGGACTAAAAATCTGACAAGCAAGTTGAACTTTAAACAACGTCTATACTCTCATCGAATGACAGAATGAGGATCATTGGAAGATCATTTGGCTGTATCTAAAGAGATCGTCGCTAAATTAGAAACTTTTGGAAGTAGAGTATGATGAAGAAGATTTGACATTGATCCTATTGTGTTCGTTGCCCGCTTCATTTTCTTCATTTAGAGACACGATCTTGTATAGTCATGATACTCTCACCATAGAAGAGGTGTTTGATACTTTATATTCAAAAGAGAAGATGAATCATTTGATTTCTAAGGCCAGATATAGAGAATGTCTGGTTGCTTATGATGGTTCTGGAAGGGACAGATAGAAATCTAAGTTCAGTAATCAGATTTGTAACTACTGCAAGAAGAAGATGCGCTTAAAGAAAGATTGCTACAAATTACAAAATAAAGAAATGATGGCTGTAAGTAGATATTCAGATACTTCAAGCGAAGCAAACCTCGTAGAGAACGTTGTAAGTGATGGAGATCTCTTAGCTATTTCTGACATTGAGTCTAAATCGGAAGATGATTGGATTCTTGATTCAGCGTGTGTTTCATATATGTCCTTGAACGATTATTAAAGAAAATATTGAAATCTCCATCTGATTGGATAATTTTGTCTCTAAGTTACTTGGACAATGCTGATAAAGACACAGGGAAAGTTTCTATTCGATTGCAATTATCCAAAGAATTGAACAGCTAGTGTGACAACAACAAGAAGCAGAGTTTTAAATTCAGTTCATTTCATTTTGATGGAAAGATGATATGCATAGACTTCAATGGAGAAATGGGTTCTGCTGTTTTTGGCTCTGTTCAATCTCAACGCCTTTGCTCAAGGTAGTTGTAATTTCTCATCTCGTTCGATTTGTTTGTTCTTATTAAGACTTGGGTTAAAAGGTTGACATTGTTAAGATGAATAACTCGACTCCTTATATATTAGTTAATGTTTTTATCTTTATTCAATATGAGATTTTACCCTTAGCGTACCCCCAAGCCGGTGGCTTGTTTGAGAACCAATCTTGAAATCCGATTGCTCATGCAAACTAAGATATCAATAATTTAGAAGTTCTCAATGTAAATCCTTAGTTCTTGTTATTGTTATTATTTTCTGTTGTTGATATTTCTTGGAGGAGGATCTAAAGCAGGAATATTTTTCTTGTTTTCATGAGAGCTATAATTTTGTATTTAAATTCTCTAGATACCTGGCTGGGGATTGACTGTGGATCAGAAACTAGGACCACAAATATAGGAGGTGTGTGGCAAACAGATGAAGCATTCATTAAAACAGGCACTAACCAATTTGTTTCGAGTGATAACTTCCAAACATTGGGTCTGCTAAACACCCTCCGAGCCTTCACAACGCAGAACAAAAATTGCTACGCGCTTCCTGCACTCGCCACCACCAGATATTTCGTCAGAGCCATCTTTCTATATGGCAATTATGATCACCTATCAAAGCCACCAACTTTCGATCTTGAGATCGATGGAAATAAATGGATGACTGTTGTCAGCTCCTCCACAGAAATCTTCCAATATGAGATCATTTATACTAGCATGGGAGATACTATTAGCGTATGCTTAGCGCGAACAATGGTGAACCAATTTCCGTTTATTTCCTCGTTAGAAGCATGGCCAATTCTTGATAATAATGTGTACATCCATATGAATCGAGATCTAGCCTGGCTCAATAGCTACCGGTATAATTATGGTGCCAACGACTGGATACTTGGGTGAGAATAGATTCCAAATTAATAAAAATGTCTTGTATACACGATGTGTACGTAAATCTAAGAACTCGGATTGTCTGATCTTTTTCCATTAGGTACCCTGATAAGTACAACAGATTGTGGGAGCCAATGGCTCAATTTGGCCTGGTGAATACAAGTGCTGATCCCGGAACAATTTTAACTTCTACACCTTACGAGGATCCACCAGATTCAGCTGTTTTAGATGCTATGGAGGCTCAAAATGCCACGGACTCGATTACTCTATCTTTTGGACCTATTAAAACAAACAGCCTAATCAACATTGAAGCGTATTTCACTGCAATGTCATTGGATGAGGTGACAGAGACGAGAGAGTTCGGGTTTTATGTGGGGAATAAGCAACTAGCAACAGTGACCACTGAGTATGGGACATGCACAGGAATATGGGCCCTTGTAAAGTCTTCTAGCAGCTCTTTAACCATTGAATTGCGGCCGACAGAAACTTCCAAATTGCCCCCAATTATCAGTGCCATCGAAGTGTACACAGCCAGTGATCCACTTGTTACAACCAGAACATTGCAGGATGACTGTAAGGACTAATTGCTTATTTGGTACACAGTATTAAATATAACTGCACAATATAATGAACAAATTTTTTTCTTCTTTTTCTTTATTAGTATTATCGAGCCCTATCCAATAATGCATACAATACACAGTTATAAAACCCCTTGCTTCTCATTCCCCCGGGGTGGCATCCATCACATACAAACACATAATATACTGACAAGTAATTATGTCTGATAATTTGCATATCTGTGGATGATTCGAGCAGTTGATGGACTGACAGTGTTTGTACATACATTCGAGCAATTGAAGGGGTGGAGTGGGGAACCATGTCTCCCCACACACACAGCATGGCAATGGTTGGGCTGCACAGGCAGTGATCCTCCCAGAGTAACGTCAATGTTCGTCTACTTATCTATACGTACATGTTATCGTGCAATCTTGATGGGAAATTCCTTTGCAACTGATGACCTAAAGCTTTTCAAAACTTCTGCAGAAATCTATCCGGATATAATCTGAGTGGCTTCATCCCAGATTTTAGCCAAATGCAGGCCCTTGAAAACATGCAAGTCGTTAGTACACATAAAACTAAATAATTCTCAATTTTTTAAATCCCATATTACTCAAAACAATTTTTGTTTCTTTCGTTATTATTGTTGCAGAGATCTGAGTAACAACAGTCTCTACGGGCAGATTCCAGAGTTCCTCGGAAATCTACCAAATCTAAAGACACTGTAAGTCCAACTTTTAGAATTGTGATATAGTTTAGACATAAACAGAGAAAATATTCCCATGTAATTGAGTATTGACATGTCCAATCCTTTGTTTTTGTCTCTCAAGCAACCTGGGATATAATGACTTCTCTGGACAAATTCCCTCTAGCATATCCAACAATAAAAGAATTACATACAAGTAAGTAGACCCCTTTTACCATTTTCAGACAAGAAAACATAGTATGTTTGTATCCTCAACATTTGACCTCTGCAGCGTCGAAGGAAATACAAATTTAGATGCTTCTCACAAGAATAAAAATACTACAGCCTTGATCATTGGACTATCAGTGGGATTATCTCTCGTTGTCATTATGATACTCGCGGCTCTCTTATATTGGTTAATCCGAATAAAACGAGCACACCAAGGACAGAATCAAGCAACAGGTCCTGAATCTGGAGGACCTGAGAATCCTCCAAAAATGAATTCAGAGAGCGCCTCAGAAGGGGCGAACACAGAACAACTCATTAGGCCACAACCACAACCTAGTGCACCAATGGTGCCATCAATGGAAGAAGATTTCAAGCAAAACTCTGATGAAGACTATGTTCCCGTTAGTAATGCAAATCAAATTCATCAATCTATGGCTCCAGAAATGGATTTGGAAGAACTTGAGGAAATTATGAAACAACGCGAATATAACACGCATGATGATCCTGATCATGATAATGATAACACGAACTCCAATGAACATAAAATCCCAGATAGAGTGCAGGAAAATGAGCAAGCTATGGCTCCAGATATGGATTTGGAAGAACTTGAGGAAATTGTTCAACAAGAAACTGGAGGGACTAATGAATTACACAACTCTGGAAAAACCTGAACTCTGCCTCTAGCATTAAATATGCCACAGTTGAAGAAGTCACCTTCCATATATATGTAAAATTAAAGTATTTGATGTGTAAAACTCACCAAATTGAAAATTTCGGCATAGCCAATATACATAATATGAATTTATATCTGTGCCAGAAATTTATTAATCACAATCAGTTAAAAATGGATAAAACATTGTTCATTTTCTTCGGCAAAAGAAATTGATTTGTTCGTTTGACTTTTCAGCAATAAAAATTTCACAAAAATTACAGTATCAGGGTCTAACCCGAATTTTGTTTTACTTGCTCCTCCATGTTCACTTCAACTCATTTAAAGGGGAAAAAATGGCACAATGATACAAAAGACCATTGGGCCTAATTGAGATGGCCCAGCTGGAATTGAAGTCAAGCCTAAAATCTGTTATGTTTATTTGGTGAAAAACGTTTTTGAGAAATTGTTAAAAGTTTCGTTTCACTTACCTTATTTTGGATGCCCAGGATGTCACCACGTGTCGTTTTCAATACCGTTGGATCGGTGACTATTGAGTGACTCTTTTAAAGGGGGTTTTAGGGTTTGAGAGATTCACTTTTCGCTTCGAGATTCTTTCTCTTATGTTCTCTACGCCGTTTCTTCGAGACTTCGCCCTCTTTTGTAGAAATCAAATATACTCATTTGATTTCTGATCTTCACTCATTACTGTAATCTTGTGTGATTTCATTGTTTGAGTGTTGGTTCTTGTGTGAACCGTGTGCTATAGTTGAAGAGGGATCTTGTATTTGTGAAATATTGATCTAGTCTAAGTGTCTACTTTTGTATTTCTACTTTGGGACTTGATTCGAACATAAACGGTGATTTATTCTTGAGGTTGAAGCACTGCAGATTGTGATTTGGCCTGAGGGCTTTACTAAATAAAAGATACGTTTAATTTCAGTTTACTTTGTGTTTGTTTGTTTCTTTTGTTCGTTTTGTTTTCCTTTTTTTGCACATATATATTGTTGATCTTGTGAGCTAACTTGTGATCTCATCCCGACATCATTCATTGGAGCTCCTTCATTTTGTCCTATAAAACGAAACTAGAAGTACAAATCAAATCTTAGTTTTGTTTCTCACCCCTAATTTTTAGAAATCAAGTAATTTGTGAGAGATATGTGCCTCAGAGTATAGTAGCAAACCTTGGACATTTTTTCTTGCTGTCACAAACGTACTTTTGCTTCGAACAAATTTAAATGATGGTAGCCTGGTTTATCGACTTGACATTCATCAAACATCACTGCTACAATTGATCAAGTCCCAAGTATAAGGCGCTGGAAGGTTGGGATCTCCACTCGATTCTTGGAAAGCATTTTGTAACGAAACTAAACCCCCGACTATATTTTCAAACAAAACAATCCAGAAAGAACGTTACTTTTAAATATAAATAAACAATCACGTCTCTCTAATTGTTAAGCTTTTACATAATATGGTCATTTAACAACTTCGTCCACAAAAATGGAAACAAATATACAAAAAAGAAAAAAAAAAAAAAAAAAAAAAAAAAAAAAA
>CAIGRB010101787.1:0-29737 GCA_903798255.1 Fraxinus quadrangulata | reverse complement strand
AGATGGTACTAGAAGAAACGGTGATGTTACTGGCATATAACCCTGTAAAATTTTCATGAGGAGGTAACACTACCTCGGAGAATGGCTGGTCGCCCATGTAAGTCTTTAATGAACGTTTTTTGCTTGCTTTCAACTAAGTAACTCGGAAAAGTACCAGTTTATGTAGAAAGGCACTTCAACTGAAGGAAATCGATCAATAGGATAATTTAAGAGGGACTAATTGCACTAACTGCATTTAGCAGCACTGCAGGTGGAGAGTTGTCTGCTAGTCCCAATACACTAAAGAATGCATCACATTTTACTTCACTTAATCCATTACCAGCTCTTGAAGATATCCATTTTCTATCTAAAAAATCATCTTCATACCTAGGATTTGCGGAAATTAATAACAAAAATCAATGCACAATTAAGGATATGATGCTCGAATAGTAAGTGGAAGCTTTGTTACAAAATTATGAGACTAAGCTAGCCCGCAAAGTGAAAATTAAGGAAGATTACGATACAGATACATTCACGTGAAAAAACCCTCAATTTAGTTTGTAGTAAATCATCACGGGTGAAAGTGTAGAAGAATTTCACTATTGTAACTCTGAGATCGCTTGAAAATCTGTAAAACAGCATAATAAATAAGATTGTTGAAATTTAGATATGATCCGAATTTCTTTGTTGAAGTGTTTGAAGTATTGAAGAATTCTAATTGAAGTGCATGTCTTGAAGAATTCAAATTTGAAATACTATTGAAGTTCTATGTCAAGTTGAAATTCTATTTTGGATGTCTATTGGGAGTTGAAAATTGGTACTGGATTTGACGAAGAGTTCGAAATGGAGAAAAACACATTTTGGAATCAATTGGAGGATTTTTGCCACGATGCTGTTTTATTAACAGCAGAACGCCAGCCCTGTAGCGCTTAGGCGCTACCGCTCTATTTTGTTTTTTCCGATTTTTTTCTTTTCTATTTTGTTTTGGACTCCATTTTTTGGCATCCTACTTCATCAACAACTCTACTAAAAGGGTTTGGACGTCTCCTACATGTTACCTATAAATATGAGGCTCTTCTATATAATTTTGTAATGTGAGAAAATAGATTACTAGAATTATATGATCAATTGTAATTTTCTCTTTTTTTCATTATTTTTGAGTCAATAAAATCTCTTAATTCCTCTATCATATTTCTTATCTTCTTTTATTCTTTTACTTATGTTCACATACTTCATTGTTGTGCCGGATAACTTCAACCTCTCAAGTCGGTGGTTGTTTTATAACTAGTGGTATCAAAGTTATTTTGGTATCTTATTTGTTTTACGACAAGTGGTATCAAAGCCTAGATTTAACAGTTCTGCAAGAATGCAGGGTTTGATTTGTTCGAGATTTTTGTTCGTGATGGCTTCCATGAAGTATGACATTCTACTTTTAAATCGAAGCACTAGATTTTCGCTACGGTAGGTTAAGATGTGTGCAGTACTCGCACAACTGGATTTGGATGATGTATTGCTAGGAATTGACAAGATGCCCACAACTTTGACCGCAGAGGAGAAATTACGGAATGATAAGAATGTAGTTTTTCACATTCATCTTTATCTATCAAATACTATTCTTCAGGATGTTTTGAATGAAGTTTCAGCAAATGCTCTATGGTTGAAGTTGGAACTATTGTGTAGGACTAAAAATCTGACAAGCAAGTTGAACTTTAAACAACGTCTATACTCTCATCGAATGACAGAATGAGGATCATTGGAAGATCATTTGGCTGTATCTAAAGAGATCGTCGCTAAATTAGAAACTTTTGGAAGTAGAGTATGATGAAGAAGATTTGACATTGATCCTATTGTGTTCGTTGCCCGCTTCATTTTCTTCATTTAGAGACACGATCTTGTATAGTCATGATACTCTCACCATAGAAGAGGTGTTTGATACTTTATATTCAAAAGAGAAGATGAATCATTTGATTTCTAAGGCCAGATATAGAGAATGTCTGGTTGCTTATGATGGTTCTGGAAGGGACAGATAGAAATCTAAGTTCAGTAATCAGATTTGTAACTACTGCAAGAAGAAGATGCGCTTAAAGAAAGATTGCTACAAATTACAAAATAAAGAAATGATGGCTGTAAGTAGATATTCAGATACTTCAAGCGAAGCAAACCTCGTAGAGAACGTTGTAAGTGATGGAGATCTCTTAGCTATTTCTGACATTGAGTCTAAATCGGAAGATGATTGGATTTTTGATTCAGCGTGTGTTTCATATATGTCCTAATAAAGACTTGTATGCTACATATGAAACTGTTTCCAACGATGTCGTGGTTATGGGAAACAACGTACATTGTTGGATTACCGGAATTGGTACGGTCAGATTGAAACTTTTGGATGGAACAATTAGAACACTTGGCCACGTTCGACATGTTTCAAATTTGAAGAAGAATCTCATCTCCTTGTCTATTCTTGATTCAAAAGGTTATGAGTTCTTTAGTAGAGGTGGAGTTTTGAAAATTTGTAAGGGTATCCAAGTTGTATTGGAGTGATGAAAAATGTCTTAGTTATACATCTTACAGGATCGTGCAGAATCTAGAAGAGTCAATCAGTACAAGTTTAGTATCGTGGTGGACATTCAGTTTGATACAATACCTTTAAGAGCTCATAAATTGTCAGATTTGAAGAATACAACTCAATTGAGTTTTGAAGATATGGGTAATGCCGCTTTGCCATTGTATTCAATTGCTAAAGATAGACCTAGTGGAACAATGTATGTGGATGCTGATTTTTAAGCATGTTTTAAGTGAAGAAGAAGGTGTTCAATCTAGCAAGGAGCATTCGTTAAAAGAATTTGGTATTGATTCTGCTTTGGGGTGTGTTATAGCCCATTTTGGTTAATTCAAAATATTATGATTTTGAAATCTGAGATAATTTTACAAGAGTAGTGCTTAGATTCATCGGAAGATATGTAGTATTGTATTTTGTTGGAGAAGATAATTTTTTTTATTATTGTTGAAGAAGTATGTTCATTTCTTGAATGAAATTCGTATCAAGGTAGAGATTTTTGAAATTTGGGTGTGACCTGAATTCCTTTGTTGAAGTGTTTAAAGTATTAAAGAATTCTAATTGAAGTGTACGTCATGAAGAATTCAAATTTGGAATACTATTGGAGTCTTATGTTAAGTTGAAGTTCTATTTTGAATGCCCATTGGGAGTTGGAAATTGTTATTGGACTTAAAGAAGAGTTCGGAATGGAGGAAAGCACCTTTTGGAATCAATTGTAAGATTTCCGCCACGATGTTGTTTTATTAACAGCATTCACCAACCCTATAGCGCCTAGGCGCCCAGGGTGTAGTGCCTTGGCGCTACCGCTCTGTTTCATTTTCAGGTTTTTTCTCTCCTATTTTGCTTTGGACTCGATTTTTTGACATCATACTTCATCAACAACTCTACTAAGAGGGTTTGGACGTCTTCCACATGTTCTTTATAAATATTAGACTTTCTATACAATTTTATAATGTGAGAAAATAAATTACTAAAATTATAGGATTCATTGTAATTTCCCCTCTTCTCCATTATTTTTGAGTCAATAAAATCTCTCAATGCTTCTGTCATATTTCTTGTCTTCTTTTATTCTTTTACTTGTGAGGAAATAGATTATTAGAATTACAGAATTCATTGTAATTTTATCACTTCTCCATTATTCTTGAGTTAATAAAATCTCATAATGCTTCTGTCATATTTCTTGTCTTCTTCTATTATTTTACTTGTGTTCACATACTTAATTGTTTTGTCATATAACTTCAACATTTCAAATCAGTGGTTGTTTTATAATAAATGGTATCAGAGTTATTCTGATAACTTGTTTGTTTTACAACAAGATTTTAGTTTCTTTCAGAATTTTCAAATTTCAAAACATGAATTAGACGTAATTATTTAATAATAAGTGATCTGAATTAAAGATTTGAGTCTATAAACCGTACCTGATGATTGCTTAAGCAACCTTTTTAACCAAAAATAGAGGCCAATTTTCGTCAATATAGATATACATTTCCGAATCCAGTATACGAACTCTCGACCGTCGACCTATAGTTCCCATCAAAATGAAGATCAAACGTAGGAAAATAAGATTTTTTATCGTAATTTCCATAATAAAAGCCAGAACGTACAAGAACATGTCCACCTTTAGCGCTTCTAATCAAGTAACATTTTTTTAATGGATTCGTGAAAACTCTTAGGGTGTCCACGGTAGAGATTAAAAGTAAATTAAAATTTAAAATATAGCCGTTATTGGGTCCTACTCGTCTAATAAAAGTCAACAATAACGACTAGTTTTTCAATTTCAATTTGATTTTAATCTCTACCAAACACACTGTTAATTTAATATTGTTCAATTAGGTAACTATACTTCAATTTGATTTCAATTAAGCTACTCCTTCTAATTCTATGACTTGGATTGACGAAAATCAATGGTATAACAATCAATAAAATGATGTTTGACATTTAGTTTAATGAAGTTGTAATTTCGTGTGATAACTATCATTTTTTACTGCCACGTCATCAGTTATCATTAATGTAGTTGGATACAATTTAAATTTAGTTACCCAACTGAAATGAAATTTGCATATTTTGTTGTAGTCGTGAAGAACACTAAATGTAATGATAAATTAACTATAATTTACGTAGCTGCTATGAATAATATAACTTTGGTTTTCTTAGTTATAATACAATATCAAATCATAATTTGACAGTGTTACCTCGAAATCGTGTACTCATAGCGAGATAAAAGTGTTCAATTATAATCTAACGCGCTACTTAATTACTCGATATAAAAGACGACCAGCTCATTTCACTTGTCATCATATAATTAAGTAAGTAAAACAACAAAAGAATGGTAAATATGATGGAGATGAACCCAACTACTACCCGCATTGTAAGTTCCATAATTACATGCCAGTTTAACTTTATCATTATCCTTGTTCTTTGGCGCATGCCTATGCCTTTTTCTTCTTTGCTTATGGTTTACTTCTTCTTCTCATCATGTTTCCCACTTGATCATCAATCCTCTTCAAACTTAAAAATTATTATAAATTATACATTCGACATACTTGTCGTGATAGAATGTCAAAGGTATTTTGATTATAAAGAGTGATGCGATTTTAATATAATACGTTAAAAGAGGGAGACGTTCTGATTTCTTAAAAAATAAGTTGTTGAATGTGATGAGACATTTTTTTACCTTGAAAGGTCAACATGTTAAAGAAGAATCTAAACTCGTGTATGTTGTTTGTTTTATTTATATTTAATTAGTGTGAGATTTTATTTTTAACATGCATTCGCAAAATGATGTTTCGTTTGACGGATTGACACATGAAATTTTATTGCTTTGTGAGCCCTAAATTGATTGAATTATTCTTTTGAACTTGTTGGACTTACATATTCAAGATAAAATGTCTTCCCTATTAGGAATATGTGGTTTATCTTTATTATGTTCATATTTAATCCTTGTTTTACAAAGGTTTTTTGAGACAATAAGTTGGTGGGTTCCGTGGTATGTATTGTGAACAAATGGACAGAAGTTGTAAATCCATTGAAATGTGTGGTTAAGAATAAAATTTTACCAATTTATAATCTCATAAAAGTTTATCAAACGGGGTCTTAATCTATGTAGGTTTTATGTAACACGGAGTGACCAAAAAAATTTGCGCGGCCGATCAAATTTATAAAGAATAAAACTTAATTTGTTTTCATCAGCACTTGGGTTTGAAATTCCTTTAGTGGTCAAATAATTAAAATAAAAAACTTTAATAAAAATAGTTTAATATTTCATTATTTCATCAACTTTTTCAAACATTAATAAAATTAAATACACTAATATTTTGACTTTATGAAAAATATATGAAAAAGTCATTAAAAAGTATTGAGCCTTTTTATATTATATCAATTTTCAACTACTTTAGTTTGTGGTGGATATTAACGAATGTATTTGACGTGCATGTCACACAAGTATTTAATGTAGTTGCATGTATCAAATACTTTTAATTGTTATGCATTTTACATGTGATATGTACAAATATTTAATGATCAGTGTCGTTACATACTGCAATTTAATAATCTGACGATGTGAAGATGGGGGTGCATCTACAAAAATAGTGCTTACTACGTTGCATGAATATCACCACGCTAGGCTAATGTATTCATCGTTTCACAATACAATTTAATTATCAACGTACCAAACTACCAATGGTTGACTACGTGGTATTAATTACAAATACGTACTTGCAACATTTAATTATTTAATTTTCAATTTATTGCGAAATACGCATATTGTGACACGGTACATACAAGTATTAAGTGATTAGTATGACCTTGTACAACACTTTAATCGATATTTGACACGTTACATACAAGTATTTAACAACAAATTTCATTGTGTACAACAATTTAAAATGATTTAAGTAACAAGCTTTTGATGGGGAAAAAATATAATCTATATGTTTGAAAAAATATCAATAAAATTAGTAATTTAATAACTTATTCCTCTCATCATAACTGTAATAGAGAGGGAATAACAAGATTAACGAGCAAATTTAAAATTTAAACTAAAAATAAATAAATAAAAAAAAGGAAAAAACTCGGTAAATTATTCTCTCACGAAAGTCTAAAAACATCAATACATACATATTATAGAAGTGGATAACGTTATAAACTTCCTTTTTATAAATAAAACCTTAAGAAAAGGAAAATGTCATAATTATATCAAATGAAGAAGAAAATATAATTACGAATTAATTGGCAACATCAACCTCGGTGGTGCAAGATAGCAACCTCCGGAAAATGGAAACCAAGGCAGCGCATGAAACTGCTTTAGCCCTTCTAAACCCTTTGTATTTCCTCCTTCCTCCACCACTTCCGCCGCTGCGATCGCCGCCACGGCCACGAGACTTTCTTTTTCTTTTATTGTCCACCGCAGACTTCTCTTTTCCTCTTCCAAGGCACTTTATGGTCTTCTCGTCATGTTTATAATCTTCCTCCCTTGAGAAAGTGTAGCTTCTTAAATATAATTGTCTGCATGAAATACTGTCCACCACCCGGGGACGACCGTATGCGGCGCTTCCTCCGCCGCTACTTGGTACATTCCGGTGGGTTTTAGAGCTCACTGATCGTACAAACTCGGCATCGGATTCCGGCCACTTGTAGAGGTTCACGTAGGTGGCTCTAACCGGAACACGGGCATCGTTAATACAGTTTGAAATGCATGTAGAGGCCATTTTTTCCGGCCAGTTTATCTCAAGAAGGTGCTTAAGAAATAAGAAAAGTTAGTTTATTTGTGTGTGGGGGAGAGAGGGAGAGAGAGATAATTGGGATCTCTTTATTGTTTTAGTGCGGTTTTATGTGTTTGGGACTAACCGATTGTTGAAGTATGAAATGATATGGCATCATGCGAGTTGATGACGTGGATGCAAATTCATCAGAGTGGAGGTATCATTTTTTTATCCAACATAAGAGAAAATATCGAAGTCACCTTTGGATACATTCATGGAGAGTATAATGAATCTATGGACTTTCACTAATTGTGTTACTAAAATCTCCTTCAAATAACGAATTTGAAGATAGAAGCCAAAAGTCAAAGAAACACTACACTCGACATATGATTTAGTGCATGGGAAGTGTAATTTTTTAAGGTTTTACTTTGAACTCCCCTTCTCTTGACGAGGTAAAATTTTTTTTATTTTACTTTAATTTTGAGCTCATGCCGAGTCCCTTCAATTATTATTATTATTATTATTTGTCTTAAGCGTTAATTACTTGCCACTTTTAGTGGTTAAAATTAGAGAAAAATGGTATTTTGAAGATGCTTTTAATTTACTTTTTAGCACAATTAAAGATGCTAGGACATACTTTTTTTGTTTTGTTTTAGGAGGGTGGAAAGCTTTAGTATATGATTAATCCAAAGTTAGAGTGTCCATTTTCAGTTATTGACTTTTATATAATCTATTATAAGATAATAAAATTTAATAATTTATAATAACCACATTTTTTCAATTTCTCTAACTCATGGAATATGTTCAAATATAAACAATAATTAATTAATCTCATGTGACAATGGAATATAATTTTGGATGTCTACTATAAGTAGTATAAATAAGTTATTATCGTTAAGTGTGTTACTTGTCGCTTACCATAAGTCGGTAATAAAGTGGCCAACAACTTAGCGTCTTTTGTAGCTCTCTTTTTACCTGGTGATATGCATTGAGTCCATCGTATCCTTTGCTTATTTTCCTATTTGTCTGGGTACTCCCGAATTTTTTTAATTAAAAAAAAAAGGGGCTGCTTGGACATACTTTTTATATTGTAGGAGTGTGAAAAGTTTTAGTATATGATTAATTCTAAGTTAGGGTGTCCATTTTCAGTTATAGACTTATATATTTTTCTATTATATAAGATAATAAAACTTTACTTTTTTATAATAAAGAGAAAAGTTCATTTTTCCCTATGAAAATCGTGGAATATATTTAAATGATAATAATATAATTAATAATGGGATCGTAAATGAAATATTCTATTTGTGTAACAAAAAATATTCATTGCAAATTTTATTGACAGTTGAAGACAATCAATTATGAATTTAGTATTATTGTTAATTAATTTGAGTATAATTTAAGCTAATCACGATGAGCACACGCAGTTTGAAAGCCAATAAAAAAAACTCAAAGTCTTAAGAGAGAATCCTTATTTATAAATTAAAAAATGAAAAAAATAAATAAATAAATAAAATAAAAAGCCAAGTTGGTAGTGTAAAAAACCCTTTTCCAGCTTGCAGAATGTCCAAAAATGAATGTTCACTCCAAACTTAGTTAAGTTCAATCAAATTAGTCAACAAAAAACCAAATTTCAGATGCAAAATTTAGAATCTTACGTTGCATACATTCATTCACATTTTCACATGTATGAAAAAACGAATTGAATACTCTTAGACTTTATAAGATCTACCCAATAGCCGCATGGACATGGTGACCAAATCATCTAAGCTAAGATTTTAAAATTCACCCCAAGTCAAAAATTTGCCAAAAAAGTGTTGAATGTGCGGGGAATAGTCTTGATTCTTCCTAACAATAAACTGGTCCTCCATCTCGTTCATTACCTGTTCGCCTAGTGCCGCTTTCGTAAATGTTGTGCGAAGGGACATAGCTAATAGATGCCTTATAAGGGCCTACTAGCATTAGCAATCCTACTGGAGAGAGGGAGAGGAACTTGAGTTAATAGGTTCTTTGGGTTCCAATATGAATGGTGGGGAAATGGGAACTGAGAACCAAGATTGTGTAATGGTTTGGGACCTTTCAGTTGGATGAGTTCATTATTGATTTTAATTGGGCTAAAAAAATTTGTGGGTACGGAATCTTTGGGCTGGAAACGGGTTAGTGTGCCTGAACCACTAATTTTTTTTTTTAACTTCATGGATTTGGACCGGAGCTAGATCGGACTACAGCTCAGTCCAGCCATTAGACCCACCCGTTATCCATCATCTTAATTGTATATTAATCTAATTATAGTTCTCAATTCATCTTAAGAATTCAGTCATCTTTGTCTTTCGTTCTTTTAAAAATAAAATTTTTACATATTTATTTTCAATCATATATCCATATAATAAAATATTATATACGTAAATTCAAATTTTTTCCTCACTTGTTAACCACAAATTCTCAAAAAAGTCACTATTTAAAAAATATTTTTGCAAAAGAATGCCCACCAAAACAAGGGCTCAATATTAAATACTGTAGAGTATTGTTATTTTATTCCCGCTGGACATGATCACTGAACGAGATGAATTAAATGATAAGATAAACAAAGTAAGTCTCATACTCATATATTTAATTGACATTATCATTTCAATAACATTATTCGATACTAAAAAAAAATTAAAAATTCAATGGTTATAACTCGAGCACATTTGTCATAATTACATTGCATTCATCGTTGTTGTACATTCACATGGTAGTTATAGATCTTCGTGATTCAGAATTCAATTTTATAAATGAATTCTCTATCATCATTAAGTAATACTATTATAGTTCGACTTGATTTGAACTCATAATCATGAAATGAATTCAATCAAAAACTCTACGAGTACAAGAAGAAACTTAAAAATATAATAACTCTCTTTAATTAATGGAAAACTCTCCTATTACAAGAAGAAACTTCAAACATTAGACTAGAAAGAAAGAAACTTTTTAATTATTAAAAATTTAAGGGTTTTAATAAAACAATTTAAAAGAACTTAAATACAACTCTTGTATAAAGTTGGGGACCTCCACTGCCATTTCCCCAAAAAAATTTCCAAATTCTGGAGCCCTAACCCCTAAGCTCTTGAATTCCCTCCTAACAGGAAACGAACTTCACCTCTCATCGGTGATCACCGTTTGTAGTCCCGTTACCCGGCCACTCACCACCGTACTGCCCTCTTCTACACATCCAAATGGGGTTCTTCGATCTGAACATCCCCTACCATGAATCTGATCGCCACGTTATCGATAAATCCTCTCTAAAATCCCGCCGCCTAAAGCTCGCCCTAAAAGCCATGGAACTCGGCTACACTGGAGTGGCCTACAACCGTACCCTCAAAGGCGTGATTTCGGAATCTGACCGCTGCGTAATCCCTCTCTTCCCTCTCTCCTCCCTCTTAAAAGTAGCACCTTCTTCCTCGTATTTCTCCGCCGCCGTCAAGTTCCATCGTGAGCTTCTAAACGTCGACGTTTCATCCCCCTTCCGCCAGTACACTCGCCTTACATTAATTGTCGATAGTGCTGCTCCCGTTCTCAAGTCTAGCAATGGAATTCTAAAGAGTTACGATATAGTTGCTGTTAGACCCGTAAATCAGAACGCCTTTGATCAGACCTGTAAAATCTCCGAGGTTCGATTTTTAATAAATTGAACTCGTTTTAACTCTTGATGGACAATGTACATTGGTCGGGGTATAATGTGTGCTATTGAGACGTTTGTATTTGATATTGAACGTGTAGGTGGATATTATCGCCATTGATTACTCTGAAAAGTTGCCTTTTAGGTTGAAGCAACCAATGGTTAAAGCTGCAATCAAGGTGTGTTCTTTACTTGATTGTCTTTATTTATTTGTCTTGCCATATTTTAAATCAATCATAAAAATGTTTTCGATAGGAAGATATGATGGAAATATGTTAACATAGTTTCTAGGGTCTTGATGTTACCTTTGTGTAATTTTACTGGGGTCTGTTAACAAATAGTATCACCAAAAGCGTGAATTTCTCCGGTTGATGCATATTAGAGAAGTTTATTGGCCTAAAGACATCTATATCACAATGTAAGAGTGAAGTAGATAAACTTGTTTGTATATGGATTCAGCCACATTGATCATCTTCGTTCACCATGCTCTTTCAAGTGCCATTTCCCTAGGTAAACTGCAAGAAATCATTCTTTTACATTATTCATTTCCTGTGATTTAAGGTTGACCTCTTGCTCTCATCTTACCACATTACTAGTACGGAACAATTTGTTCTCCCACAACTTATCTTCAGTGCTTCCTATACCTTAACAATCTGAGAATATACGTATTTCTTATTTTCCCTTTGCATTTCGCTACAGATTCATTTGAATATTCTTGTTTCGGCTACCATTTTCCGTGCAATGATAGACCTGCGCGCGAGACATGGTCAGCTAATTGATATTTAATTTCATGACTTCCATTTTGTTTGAAAGTGGGTGCCCCCTGATCCCTCTATTTTTCTATCACCCCCCTTGAATAAGTAAGACCCCCCTCTTTCTAATTCGGGAAAAAAGAAATAGAGGAGGGGCAAAGTGTTCAGCGAAGATAGCGGTCGACATTCTGCCAAAGTTTGTTATGGTGGACAGAAATTGTCTCCTAATACAGACTTATTCTACTGCTAGACACACCACCAGTCAACACTTAAGACCTTGTAGGAGATGATGGATGAATTTTCTTCAGGATTTCCTATATTTTCTTACAGTATGTCAATATAGGCATATGCATCCATGTGATAAAGAAATGACAAACCCCATGTTCATGCATGAGTTGTCGTTGTGCAAGTTCAAATGTCTTTGGATTTTGCAAGTTTTAAAAAGGCGAAACTAAGTACCAAGGCGGTTTTTCTTTATGAGGCGAGGCATAAGCCTACGCCTCACAAAAAACNTCCATTTACAATGGAAAAAAAGAAACAGCTTAAACTAAAAAAAAAAAGCCTAATAGTCTGCACTATCATCACTATTACTAACATCGTTAATGGACTCATCATCATATCTAATTTCTCCATCATCTTCCTCTTCGCTACTCTCAATTTCTACAAAATTATCTTCCTCATCCACCAATTGCAATGTGACATTTTCTTTCCCCGTAAATTCAATAAAAAACAATCTGTTAATATAATTTCATAAATTAAAGCAAATTTGAATTATAAAAGTATGAATACCTTTTCATGAAAAAGTTCTTTTCCTAATAGGTTGACTTTGTGTAAGCGTAGAACTTTCAATCCCCTTTGATTGTGAAAAATTTAGACTCGAATTGTCATCATTAACATCGCATGTGCTTGATGGAGATTCAATATCGTGATCTGTAATCCATTCATCATCGGATGGAACTTCCTTTAGAATCAAAGGATCTTCATCCTTTTTAAGTGACTTCAATCGCCTATGGCGATCTTTGAGCTTCTTGTTATAATTGGATGTAAACCAAAGTATGCAATTTCTTTTTAAATGCCTTTTTAAATGGACCAAAAATGCCTTTTAAAATTAGCCCTTTTCTTTTTTAAGAGGGGCTCTTTCTAATTTCTTTTCACACAATTGAAAAATCAAATTTTAAATGAAGCGCAGGCTTTATGCTCCATGAGGTACGCTCCTTGAGGCGTGCGCCTCAGATTTAGAGGCGTGCACCTCATATTTTTAGCCTCAAAAATATCGTTGCATACTACGTGCGCCTCATAGTGAGGGGGGCCTTAAGGCGCGCCTCACTACCGCCTTTTTAAACCATGGGATTTTGTCATCTTTGTGGTCCTCTTCTTCCTGATGGTTTTTGTTTCCATCTATTGGTTTGTGCTTAGTTCCTTGTTTCCTGGATGATAGTGATTTTTTTTTCTGCTTGATATGCAGCGTGGAGTGTACTTTGAGATTACTTACTCTAGTTTTATTGTGGATGCACAAGCAAGGAGGGAAGTGATATCTAATTGCAAGGTGAGCTTTAGAGTTACTCTTTTTTTAATGTTTTATTGTAATTTATCTTCAATATTCAAGATTTGTGTACAAGTTCTCATTTAGAGGTTAAGCATGAAAACATAAGAAGAAGAAGTTGCGCTATAGTTATAGCATGGGCCGACTTGCATAATAAAATTCACTAATGTGTGTTGATTACAATTTACAGTTATTATAACAATGTTCACAAAAAACCTACTATCTTCCTGAGTTTCTGGACAGAAAAGGATCCATATAAAATAGTTGCTTAGAAATTCTGGAATTTGCTAGTTTGTCGAGAAAATAGTCACACATTTTGACATCGAGTATATTTTTATTGACCTACTGCTAGCTTGAGTAGTGACATGAAGTTAGCGGTTACATTTTATCTCTCAATCCCACTGTGCATTTGTTAGTTCAGTATATTTTTAGAAATTTTCCATTTGAGCTTCGGATGTGATATCTGTATAGACACCGAAAGGTAATGGTGGTAAAATATATGGTCATTGTTTTTAATATGAAGTCCAAATTAACGCTTGGAGTCTCAACAACAAACTAAGTCTTATTCCCAAAATCGTGGTTTTCTTTCCATTTGACGGACTGAATATCTATCAAATAAGATTAAAATTAGTCAAAAATGGTGTGCAACTAGTATGTGTATAGAATTTTTTTTGATCAATGGCAGTATATTTAAACTTTGTAATCGATGCATCTTATTGCTTATACCATTTCAGTTTCCAAGATTATAACTTATCAATACTTAACCACTGGAGCATGAGCAAGGATTTCTTGTTGCCCCAACCCTAGAGAACCCTAGTCTATACATTTGTCATTCAACTGTCCCTGAAAGCATAAATAATTATACAGAATCAGCTCATTGTACTCTTCATTCGCTTCAGTAACTATGTCATACATCAATGATGATATAAATCATAGGGGAATGGACAGGTTGGTGGGGTGGGGTGGAGTTAGTTAGATTCGAATTGAAACTTGGGGACCAGTGTGAATCAATACAAAAGTACTTCACTGGGGTTGATTCAAACTTCCCTACATAATTAATGAAGTTAAAAAAGATGAAATGATTTAGTTATGTTTGTTTCATGTGAGGTATTTAGGCAACACATCTCATGTTCTATCCGTGTCCGGTGCTTGAATGAAGTATTACTTTCAAGCTCCCCTTCCACTTTTTACCACAGCTCAGTTGAGATATAGCTTCTGCTATCCTTATTAACCAGTCTAATCAAAATAAAATGTTCGATGTAAGAAACTATTGAGTCTGAACAATTCATCTTCTTGCTGCAATACCGATCAAATACTACCGTGCTACTTTGAGATTGAGTACACGACTGGTTGTTCAATTTCATTGGGATATGTTTTATAACCATGTCTATCAAATGGTTAAATATGGAGATTTCTGCTAATCGGTATTGGATTTTGCAGTCTTAATTTCCAATACCTAGAAGTATGTTCTGGGTGCTTTGTTTCACATTTTCTCCTCTTGGAGTGTGGGTGGGTGGAGAGTTGGGAATTGGGGTGGACTACTCTTTTGATTGCTAAATCATGCAGCCTGCTACAGCTTAACTGACCAACTACATAAATTCCAGCTACTAGTTGATTGGACACGAGGAAATAATTTAATTTTCTCTAGTGCTGCTCCTTCTGTTACTGAACTTCGAGGACCATATGATGTTGCAAATTTGTTATCTCTACTTGGGCTCTCCAAGGAGCGTGCTAAAGCTGCCATTTCCAAAAATTGTAGGTAAGCGAACTTGCAGAAGCTTTAGGTAATCTTTCAATCTTGTTCTGTTTTCTGATGGATGCAATTTCTTTACTCCTATTTATGCTAGATCAATCCTAGCTAATGCTTTAAGGAAAAAACATTTTTATAAGGAGGCTGTTAAGGTTGAAAGAATACCATCAAGCGGACAAACTAATTCAGAGCAATCTCCATTTGATGACTGGCTTAAATGGGATCCTATTTCTAGTGGTGATGGCGACTTGATACTAGATGACATGGAGAAGTCTTTCTCCGCCTCCAGCAATGTAGCCAAAACTGTCAAAACCATTGACTTCACATCAAGCATGAATGGTCTGCCTGTGCATGGTCTGCAAATCAAAGATATAATCTCTCTGAAGAAGGTGGCACCAGAGCCACCAGATCATGGTAAATATTTGCCTGTGGCCAAGGAGACCGAGGCAGCTATTGCAGATTATGAGATGCCTGTAGAGAAGGGTGGCCTAAATTCTTTGCCTGAACGACAAGACAGCCTTAAGGCTGTGGTTCAAAAGCAAGTCAATCTTAATCCTCTCTTTGAAGAAAGTCAAAACTGCGAAGATTCTAAAATTCTATTGGATCCCCTTCCCAAAGAGCAAGGTGAACTTATTCCTCTGCTCAAAGACAGTCAAATTTCATTAAATGATATGAAAAACAAATATCAGGTTTTTGGCTGTGAAGATTCTGAAATGTCAGATTTGCCAACAGATACTGGTACTTCAAATTGTTTCACTGATTTTGAGAAACTTGATACTCTTTCCATTGAGAAACTGAGGAATTCAAGCAAGTTGGATGAAAATTCTGTTCACAAAGATGTAGATTTACCCCGTTCAGAATTACAAAGTTGCATACCTGTTTGTAGAACAAATGTTATATCAGATGGGACACCAGTTTTCAATTCCACGAGTAAAAGTGAAATTACTCCCTTCTCTGGCAAACCTGTTTCGTTGAATGATATTTATTTCTCTGCCAACATTGAGGAGTCCAATATGGAAAATAGAGTTGATGTAGTTTCAAGTGCACAAGAAGGAATTGAAGTGAATACTGTTCAAAGCAAGGTAGAGAGAGAACACAAAAAAGGACCAGTTTTAGCTTCAACTGGTATATCTTCACAAAATGGCCATATGGAGAGAGAACAATTGAAGGAAATGATACATTCTTCAGTTTCCTTAGGTGATGAAATGGCTATTGAAGAATCTAGTAATCCAATGGTAAATGATAATTCTGTTGCAAAATATGATCCATTGGTGGATAATATGATGCACGAGAAAAAACAGATAAATCTTGTCACAGGTCATCGACTCCTGGATAATTCTCAAGCAGGTATGATTATATCCTGATTTCATAATTTTAGATGTAATTTCAATTTCTATCAGAGTTCTTGTTATCTATCTTTCACTTCAACCTATATAAATCCGTTCACTGTTTGGATATGGGAATTCATTTTTGACCTCAAGTCTACTAAAACTATCTGATTCTGATCTAATTTTTCTATCAAATTATTGTTTTTAGTTTCTTTTAAGCAATAATGATAATAAAGATCTATATTAACTTTTTAATTCATATTTTTTCTTTTTTGAATAAATGCAGGGAGAGGGAGAGCAAAACGAAGGGCAACTTATAAACCTTTCACATTTCCTTTTAAGGTTTTGTTGAATCCCAAGCCCTTTAAGAGGAAGGCTCGGAAGTCAAAATCACTAATAACTATGTAAGGTGTTCGTCTCTTGTTCTTTTTGGCTTGATGGCCTTTGTTTTGTAGGTCTAGTTCTTTTGCTTAATTTTTTATGACGAAGCTTGTAAAATTTATTAAACTGGGATATCCCCATTTTCGTTCAGCTTTTTACTCCGTTTGATATAGCATCAATTCCTTAAATTTACAGTTTCTTACACGATATGATAAATTTTGGTCAAATTCCCCTTTTTCTGATCCACATGCACTACTGTTTACCAAATGTTTTACACTCAAGACATGTATTAGTCTATATATGGATAGACGTGTTTATATAGACGTGTGTGCGTAGATATAGATTCAGGTTTCTAATTTACCTAACGTGAATTTCTCTCGTGTCAATGCTATTTCAGAACATTCAACACTGTGTAATTGGTTGATTGAAGTAGATACCCGACCGATTGTGTGTGTGTGTGTGTGTGTGAGAGAGAGAGAGAGAGAGAGAGAGAGAGAGAGAGAGTTCTTCCCTTTACATATTGCAAAGACCAAATTATGTTTTATCTGCCAGCCAATTAATTGATCTTTTTCATCTTTTCAGCATGATCAGTATTTATTTGTCAACAATTATCTATTGGATGCACACAAGCACAAAGACTCTAAATCTATGTTAGGTAACAGCATGTGAGCGTATATTGCTGCAATTTCATTCTCCAACATGCCTGTTTTCATCCCAATAAAGAGTTTTTAGGAAACTTGATTCGACCCGAAAGGAGGAAAGGTATGAATTAGACAAAAGACGCAAAGTTTACCTTTTTCATTGCTCTTTGAAAATCGAAGAAAGCAGTAAGCCACTTTATATTTACTAATTGCAATTCTATGATGATTTCAAATATTATTAGGTCTATTGCCCTTTTATTTAATTGTTAGATGTCATAGACTTGGTCAAGTTAATGCTTCTCATATGCTACAACATATTTTCTTGATGAAAACTATATTACTACTATTTTTATTTATTATAATGTCTAAATGGAGGTAGAGTGGCTGCTGTCTATTGCCTTGTGTCATTAGGCATTGGCTTTTCCAACCTTGTAGGGGTTCATTAGTTTCTTGCTATTAGTGATGACTTATATTTGCTTATTAGTTTGAGTTGGATCAAACTTAAATCTTGGCCCTGGATATTAAATCGACTCTGTCTGCAGAATAGGCGAAAATAATTCATGTAGTCGGCTCTAATTTATCGAGAACAAGACACTTTTGGTATAGGAAATTACTAAGCTCTTTTGTGGTGAAAGGAGGGGAGACGAGGGATGCCAATTTTAATGATGAATCTTGTAAACTTAGTAAATTGAAGTACATTAATGTAGTGATAATGGTGTTGTTAAAAAGGTAATTAAAAATATAGTGGATGAGCGAACGCCGGCTGTGGTCCTCCCCACCTCTGGGGGCCATCTTGAAGGCATTAGTCTAGATTCAGATTATAAGTCTAATATTTACTCTTGGATCATTTCACATTATTATAGAATAAAAACTCATGATTAAGTAACATGAAAGACATAATGACTTATGTAAAGATAGGAGTGCAAGTTGTTGCTTTTACAATTTAAAAACTAGTGTGGCTCCTAAATCCAAAAAGGAGCTTTCAAAAACGGTAACATTCTCGAAGAGTGAAAAGAAAATTAGCGTGGGAGTGGGTTGATCTTTGTTACTAATTGATGTAATTAATGTTAATGAGGTTATTTTTTGAGTTATTATATTCATACTACACTTTTGTTGTTTATTTAAAAATATGATGGCATATGAGTCTTTTTTAACTCTCGCACGACGAATTATTTGACGGTTTTCACGGACAGAATATGCTTATTCATATAATGTTAGGTATTAATATATGATGAAAATTAGACACATAAATGAGCAAAAGTTCGGAATTTTCATTGCAATTAAACAATGGTGTGATCAACAAAAATGTGGTGTGAAACCTATCTTCTCATGGTGGTGGGGTAATTGACAACTTTATCTAATACATCAATCACTTGGTCTCGAGGAAACATGAAATGAGACTAGTCTTAGTTTGTATGAATAAATAGAGGTGTAATTTCTATGGTTACTTTAGGTGTAGGTCAAGTTGTATCGGGTCCATATGTTCTGGTTTTGAGGTGCTGGTCTAGCATGCCCTCTCTTTTTAGGTGTTCGATAAAAATTATCCGAGCTCAATATAAGCCGCCACAATTGCTTGTGCTTGATTATTCCATGTTGTCCCTCCTGACTTGTACAATTTCTTGCACAAGTTTTTCTTCTCATGTTTGGTTTTTAAAGAGGGCGAAAGAAGGTGGGGCTTAGGCAGGAATAATGCACCTTCCATATTGGAAAAGGCTTGAAAAAGATGGTCAACCCTATTTTGATAGCCTATAATATAGGTCTAGACGATGAAAGTGCGATTAATGTGGACTTAGGATCCAAAAGGTGCAACTAATGCGAGCCTTGAAGCACTCACCTTTTTTTTTAAAGTTAAATAAATTAATTAAATAGAAAGAATTATTGTGAATAATCTTAGAATAATTAAAATAACATTAAAAATAAAGAAACATCTTATTATGCTTAGGCACGTAAGACTGGAGGCTCGACCTTGCCTCACGCCATGACTACTCCGTTTTAGTATCTTGATAAACACAAATCAATTTTAGTTTCTCATGGTTTACAAATGTGTGTACTCGTATTCTCATTCATTTCTCTTTCGTTTATAAATTTAAACCAGTAATTTTGGATACCTTTTCTCAGGTGACTAACTATGAACCATCTAATCAATCAAAAAAGCCCCATTATAGTGTGAAATCATATAAATCTAAACCTAGGTTTGTGAATGCATGCTTCTGTATGCAATAGTTTTTTTTCAAACACTGAAACTTACCACTAACCTCGTGCATCCAATCCCACAAATTCTTATTAGAACCTTTATTCTCAACTCAATCCTTTAATTTCCTTCAAATAATGATTAATGCAGGAATTGACACTAGCTTATTTCAACACCAAGGACAAACTACGCTTTTTCCAAATAAATTTAGGGTCGGGTATATGATTCATTTTTCGCTGCTCTGTTGAGCTATCCTTAACAACATTTACAAGTCATATCATAAGATTTGAAGAAGTTTTATACTAACTATCAGCCCACCGCAATTTTTTTCTCCTTTGCTCGAATTTGAGCCCAGCTATGGACAACATAGAGGGAGTTGACAATTGCTTATTTTGATAAGGTTTATTTTTTATGAATAGAATGTGATGTTTGGGCACTATTAGGTAATAAGCACCACTGATACAGTTGTAGCTTTGTTGGGATGAAGTGTCTTAGCCTATGCATGTGTCACTTAATGGCTGTAAGAATTGCCAAACTATTTTCCCATAATTCTCATGTGATAATGAAGTTCTTGATTTCAAGTGGTGAAGCCTGTGGCAAACAAAAGTCGTTGCCATGAGTTTTTAACTAGGAATGTACTTGGTCAAGTATATTAGATCTTGCTCGACCTCGAAATTAATATGTTATGGATTATATAATATTGGGGAGTCCACAAGTACATTAGGTCGTCCTAATATTTCATATGAAGGATATTAGCTTGAACCATTTTCTTGGTAGAGAGAGTAAAAGCAGAGATGCGAGTTCAGAAATAAGTTTTAATAGTTCTCTTCTTCGTTACAATGAAACCCTGCAGCGGGAGAGAGCGAATCACTATGAATCGTATTTCTTACTTGTTTTTTTATATAAGTTTCAGTTTGATATTGCTCTCGATAGTATGGGGTTAGACGTTAAATCCATAACATAATATTCTTCAACGATGTCATAAGAATTGGTCATTAAGAATCCTTAAAATTCTTCATAAAATTAATGAGAATCGATGAACATTGCAGCACAAAAGCTCCAAACATTAAAATTGAGGAACTCTTCTAAGGCATCAGATTTTCTGAAAATGCATCAAGAAGATTGATCCAATTGTCATCATCTTCCTCGATCCCTGTATGATCCAATTGAGTTTGAGTTATTTTATCTATTTCATCGTTCTTTGTGAATCGTCCCCTAATGCGTGGTCGACTGTCCGCTAAAGTCTTCCTACACTCATACTGATCAATAGAAAAAAATTGATGTTAGACATTGGTAATGTCAAGTGCACACGCTTTCGTTATGAATAACGAATAATGCTTTAATGACTTGTTTGGTAAGGTGTACACGTGAGTACTGGACACTAAGTTAAAAAAAATTCTTGTAATGTCCAAAAAAGCAAGAAACATCTTAACATATTTATAAACCTTGATTTTCTTGTTGAAATTCCTCAAATTCCTCTTGTTTCTGTATCGCTCAATTCTCTCTTTCTTCTCCTCCGGACTGTATCTGCATGCTTTATTCATACCTTCTATGATACTCACCTCATTCGCCATAGCACTATTCAAGCTTTGTTTGTGCTGCGCCAATCTTCCTCCCTGTTACATTGAAATTCCGAGAAAATAAAGAAGAAAATTTAGCAAGTAAAAATCTTGTCTATTGTCTTGTAAAAGTCGAGTACTGTATTTACCTGTAAATCATTGGTGCTTAATAACTTTCTGTCCAAGCTTGTATCGGATGGGGAGGAATTATTCATAAGGGAGTAGTAGGTCTCAAAGTTTTTGCGAAGGCTGCTGGTGCTCCTTTGAACTAGAGTTGGACTATATGGTCCATAACTAGTGATTGAATTGGGTGAACCAATGTTGCTGCATCCACTGCTGCTATTTCCAAGCCCGGACTTGACTGCAGAAATGGAGTCGTAGTCATTGCCAGGAATCACGAGGGAGGGGAGAGGCGTAAGTGATGGGTTAGTTGGGTGTGCTGTGGTGGTGTTTTGTAATGAAAAATGAGCAAGAAATTCCATGGAGTATTCATTGTCATGTTGTCCGTACATGTCGAGTGTTTGTCTTATTAAGGTTAAGGTTTAGTTTCTGTGTGCAAGAAAGAGAGAGGGAGAAAATTGTTTGATGAGAACTAATAGGCATGTCAAGCCTTCTTAAAGGGTTTTGGACATATTGGAAGTTGATGGAGAGGATGACGTCATTATCCAGAGAGGAGTTGACTTGCTAATTCTTTTCATCTGTGCTATCGAGTTCTTGCTTGGGGTGGGGGTAGGGTTGTGAGAGAGGGGGTATATGAGAGGTATGTGCATTTTGTACAATTGAAAGTGATGCCCTAAAGGAGAAGTTTCATTGCATGAACTAAGGTGTTGATCTGCATGCCATCCAGCATTAGCAATGGTAGAGTAGTTGCAAGTGAACCTTCAAATTCAAGCACGTAAATTTTAGTAGTGGTAGTTGTCTGTAGAATCTCTTGATTGGTAAATCAAGAAACTCGTCACTTCAATTCCTTCTAGCTATCAAAGAATTCCGATGATTTATTGAACATAGTTCCAAAATCGATCTGTAACCCGGATGTCGGAGGTACACTTAGGGTAATCTCATAGTTCTTGAGCTTTTCATTGAATGTTCACGCCTCATTCACAGTTTATAATTCCCTTCTCTTCACCTAACGCTAATGCATTTTGGCATCGGCGATGATAGACAAGCTCTTAAGCAATAATCTCTTTCTTGCTTATGCTTGGTTCATAAAAAAAGAGATTCACTTTTAATTTAATTGTCTTTTTTAGCATTTTAAATAACTGTCATTGATCAACTTTGGGAACACACACTCTCACACAGTCAACTGTGTAATGGAGAAAAAAGATTATCTTTCGAAGTTTATGCTCAAAATCTGCCTCGTGAGATGTTGATTTGTTCCTAACTTAGGATTAATATCCTAAATAGTCACTAAACTTTCTCAAAAGTTCTCGGGAGATCATCGAATTTCAAAAGTTTCCTAATTAGTCACTGAACTTTGCAAAAAGTTCCTAGAAGATCACCAAACTTCAAAACTTCCCTAAATAGTCATTGAATTTTGTCAAAACTTCTATAAATAGTCACTCAACTTTACAAAAAATTCTTAAGGGGTCATTGAACTATTTATGTATGGCGTCCAAACTTGCAAAGTTCGATGACTTCTTGAAAATTTTTAACAAAGTTCAGTGACTATTTAGGGAAGTTTTGAAGTTCAGTGACCTCTTAGGAACTTTTTACAAAGTTCAGTGACTAATTAGGGAACTTTTGAAATTTGGTGATCTCCTGAAATTTTTTGAAAAAGTTTAGTAACTATCTAAGGTATGAACTCCCCCAACTTACTATAAAACATAAAAGAGACCCCACCACTTAATTTTTAAAAATAATTAATACATATACATGCAACATGCCTATGCTATCTAACGATCATTAGCCTTAGATTAGGGTTGGTCAAACTTAATTAATCATTAGTCATAGAATGATATGAACATACTTAAATAGATTGTAAGATTCTAATTTACGTATAATTTAAATGATTTTTTGACTAATCAAAAAAATAGTGTTTTACGTTGACGTATCTTTATTTTTCGTAAACATGACTCCCGTTTGCATTACACACTTTTTGGGAACTTTGATACCCTCTCTCCATTGAGAACAAACTTAAACGAGCGTCTCTAACATCATTATTTTGGTCCAATAGAAGTTACTTTAGAGATTTGTCTAGGTAAAAGTACCTTAATAAACAAGCTTTTAGTCTTATTACGCATGTCCTAATAAGATGGTGACTAGTTTGAGAACACCGTAGAAATTTAATTGTTAATTTGAGCTTTAGACAAATTAAATTGCTTGTTTAAGATGTTGGGGTAAGTTCTATATTTAGACTCTTTATTTTATCTTAAAATGTCAACTTTATCGAGAATAGTACAAACCTTTATATATTGGTTAACGTGAGATTCATCCTTAACTGTGTGAAGTTTAATAATACTCTTTATACAAATTGATCGTAAGTTTTTTGATATCATTCGTTGTATTAATTAGCTGGCATGATAATAGTTTTGTGTTAGAGTTGAAAATTTGTTAATCATCTTATCTAAAAATTTAAATTATTATGGATAGAACACATATGTTCGCAGACTAGATTCATTGTTTGAACCAAGGTTTGACAAGTCCATAAGATCATAAATAAACTACGACGAGATCAATTACTTAGAAAGTAATCAAGTATATTTCTTTAAATTTTATCTTCGACGAGATGAATCATCATTATTTGATTAGAAGTAACTCGAGATCCAATACACGGTCTACTCAAACCTCTGTACATGTCATTATGAACATTTTGAATGTTTCCCAATTATGTAAGCCTCTATATAATTTCAATGTACGTATATTCTCCTGAAAATGGGACCCCAGGTTGTGAAATGATGAAAGTGGAGACTCCAGTCCACAAGTAACTAACCAATAACCATAGAGTATAGAACGTTTCGATTTTGGGTTGGTCAATGACCAATTACAAACTATACAAATCCATCACAGCCAAAGAATTGCTCACTACTCATAAAGCACTAGGGCGATTTTATTCCATATATGAATTGATGCTCATGTCTACGAGGGGTCTCTTATCAATGTTCAATATAAGAAATTGTAAAAGAATCAATAAAATGGTGATAGTTAGAAAGTTGATTTTTTGCAAAACAACTGGTAGAATTTTTCGAAGCCATTAAGTTACAATGGAGTGGTGAATTGAAGTAGGGACGATGGCTAAAGTACTACGTGAAAGTAGATCACATCTCTTTGCACTAAAAAGTTGACATATGCTAGTTGCCCTATACAACAAGTATCATACCATCTCCATATTTATAAGGTAAACCATATAGTGTCGAAGTTAGATTCTTTTATAGGATGTGTTGATTTTTACTGAGTTTACCATTTTTATACAACGTCGACTTCTATTTGTGATCGAGTCGACCTGTCAACTTGATCTCGATTGCCACGTCTACTTGGTAAGTCCCAATGTACCATCGTTTTTGAGTTCAACATATGATGTGTGACGTATCCTAAAATATTATAAAATAATATGGTTCCGTTTGATAAGTAAATGTGGAAATGAATTCAAATTTCATGTTAGTTGGAAAACAAAAATCTACCAAACTCATAGGAATTCGTTTTCCATGAAAACAAAGAAAATGCAACTTAACGTGGGTGTACCTTGGAATTCGATTTTCATTTCCACGTTGCAATCAAACGGTCAAAGTAGAATTCGTTTTCTTCGAATATGACTTTTTTCATGGAATTCATTGCAATCAAACATGACATATATGTAATTATTTTAGAACAAGTGATTGTCTACATTGTGGTTAGTACTTTCCCCAACCCATATAAGCATCAAATCTTGATTACTTTTGAATATAGAGCCCTAAGTTGCAGAGTGATGAAGAGAAATTAAGAAGTGACAGAATGATGATATTAATACCATGTTTGACATCCATTATCATTCTCATTTTTTTTCTTTTTTTTCATTTTAACCACATATTCTTTCAATAAAATAATATTACATACAAATCTAAAATTTTTCATAATTTTTTCACCACATATTCTCTCATCAATCACTATTTAAAAAATTAAAATCTCAAAAGAACGGGTGTGAAACATCCACTAAGTTGGAGACAGGTAAATAAAGCACTACGGTCATTTTCATTTGCACCTTTTCTCCAATAAAAGAAGAATCTCTTGTAGCAAAATAATCGGCTTTGGGGGGGGCGGGGGTTCAAATTCAACAAGTGTCCCATCCATCAAAAGTTGGAGAAGTTCAACTCCAATTTGTCTCTATTTGTTGGGGGTGGGGGGTGGAAATGGTTTAGGTTTGTAATTGACGTGATTAAGTCCCCAGCACTATTTTTTTAAATTCGATTTTTCTCAAATTCATTCTTAATCACACATTTTTTGAAATCCACAACTTTTAAGAACTTTTCTAGAGCTAAAGTTAAATGGCCTTCCTCGACTCAACAAATGAATAGGAACGCACAGGAAAAACTACATGTTACTTAAGCATTGTCGACCGACACTTCAACCGCTTGTATAAGATCTAATTATCTCATTCTCGGTTGTGCCAAAATCCCTAAATAAAGCAGCTAGATTGTCATCGAAGTAATCTGAATTTTCCATATAAATTAATGGGTCTTGTTGGTCAACATATTGGATCGAGTACTTCAAGGGGGCAGTGATCCTATGGGCTGGGCTACACTAAATGGATCTAAAATGACCCAACTCCATCGGTAGTGAAGCTATGGTTTGGTACTTAGTTTTGATTTTTTTTTTTTTTTTCAAATCACTTAGTTTTGATTTTTAACAGTACTACATAAAATTAAGTTTTCAATTTTTTCCTTTTAATCCTATAATTGTTTTTGAGTCATTTATAACAAAGGGACGTCTCTTAAGTGTTACGCGCAAACATGTTGCAATTGTGCCTCGTAAGAAAAAGAAAATTCCATTGAAAAAATAATTTTAATTATTCGTTTGCATTGGAAAGAGATTCTAGTTGACATGTTTTAGGTAACAAGCAACAAAATTTTCTTGGCATAATACATAGTAAAGAACATCAAAGATTCATTGTACTGATTGTAACATGGGAAAATGAAATGTGGTTAAATCATGAATGCCATTTTGTCCAAGAAGCTGAGGTTCTCAGATGATATTTCAATTTTAGGACCATCATACAAAAACTCAATTATCTTTTCTCGACTTGACATTTTACACGATCTTTTAAGTAGACATGAGGTGAAAAAGAAATAAGACTTGATTTATTAGTGAATTTATATATTCATATAGGTTGCTCCTAAATCATCGTGGTTAGACTTGCATCTCGTCCTCTTTCATCTACTAGTTGATGATTTACATTTTGGTATCGTTTGACATGATTAGATACTATCTAAAATAAAAAATATATATTCTTTAATACTATTTGTGGACCCTAAAAAATATACCTCCAACGTGACCAACAGATCTTAAAGCATCTCACCTCCACGTATGTCTTGTTCATGTACACTCGACAAACCATTAATCACACGTGTCCTCCTCCAGTAGGGGTGGAGTTAGTTATGCCCACTCCGACGATCAAGTCAGTTATGGAAAATATATGAGTGTAGGAGAGTTTTAAACGTGACCCTCCAATATAAAAAATGGTCGACTTTGGGAAATAACGAATGGAACATTGATATGACAAAGTTATAGCTTAAAAGTCTAAATTTGCATTAACTTAAAATGGCACTAAGTGTGAGCTTTTATATTAAGAAAAGAATGAATAAGAGTCGTTGGATGAGGAGATACATGGTCTCTTCCTAGTGGTTGGGGACTCTTGTCATAGACTGATTAATCATTCCTAGGTCATGCTGCATTTAATGTTGTGACTGTTTGGCAGCCTTAGGCCGACATGTAAAATTAGACTTGGCTTGTTTGATTGAGTAGAACCACATATTCAGTGAGTTGTCACATCATCCACTTGATACAAGATCTTGTATGCAAATCTTCTTTAAAACGCCTTTACCTATCTTACCTCATCTTTGAGAGCTCAGCTCCCCATTAGGGTTCAGCCAAATTGCCACATGGGCAAAATGATGTGGAGTACGGGCCTATGTTCACTTATTGTGTAGCTACCACTTGACCTTGTTTAGAGCTTCGTTGGAAGAGGCGTAACAATAGTCATCCCTTCTTCAAGGGTTATTCTTTTCATAGCCTCTTCAAATGCTTCCTTTTTTTAGGGGTTCTTTTATTTATGACATTTTCAAATGCCACATCTTTTTGGAGGAGCCTTCACTTCATGGGGATGCATTCATGCATAGTCGAAGCTAAAAATTGCATTTAAGTCCCACAATAATTTCAGGATCAGGTCCTTAACTTTTCATCTTCTACATTTTGGTTCCCATATTTTGACTTTTATTTCAATCAAATCCTTGATAAATTGCATCCAAAGTCCTTCAACTTTGGACACTACTACAATTTAGTCCCCAAGTTCATGTTTTTGTTCACTTTTAGTTATTTTCTCTTCTTTTGCATTGTTCTCCTTCAATTTTGGGATTTTTTCCTTATCACATGTGGGAGGCACTTATGCATAGGCCAGGGAAAGGCGTTGCATGGCGAAAGTGTTGTTTAATATGCCAATCATGATTGTAGAGTTGGAGTATTCCTACAAGGATGAAGCATTTAAAAATAGATGAAGCATTTGAATAGGCCAATCATGATTGTAGAGTTGGACATGTTTGGCTAAGCCTGAAAAAGTGAAAGTACTTAAAAGTTACTTTGAAGTAACAATTCTTGCCAAACATGTTGGCCAAAACAAAAAAGTTAATTCAACTTTTTTTGTCAAAAACCTTACATTTCAAAAAATTAAGCTTCGACTTACTTTCACATGTTTTAGGCTAGAGAAATACTCTCTCAGACCTAAAATGTTCTTGATTGACAATATGACAGTCCAAATAAATCCTTCGAGCCCATAACTATAGCTCTAGTTAAGTTTCTTTCATCGTATGTTGTATCACCCTTTCTAATTCCACTTATTCTATCATTAATGATTATCTGAGTAAGTTGGTTTATGTAGGATGGATGATGATCAACTATTTAACTTCTATGTGTTGTTATTTTTGTCCAGGTTCAAAGTGCAATTGATGGACTTCGAGAAAATGCAGCCAGTAGAACTAATAGACTACAACAAGAGGTGTCTATCATGCTAGACACCAATTGTTCTATCAAAGAAGAACGGAAAACATATGTGGAGAAGGCTGAATCCCATTATCTCGAGGATACAGCTTCAGTAGCAAGAGGGAAAGAAGATATGGAAGGTGTTCTTCAAAATTGGTAAGTTACATTGTCTCAATTATAGTTCCCATTTCTAGATTATCTGGTCAATATTTCATCAGTGATAAAGGGTGTAAAGATGATATAACACTTTTAGTATAAACAATCAAATTAATAACAACAAAATGTGCAAGAATAAAAGAAAAACAGTAAAGAACACGAGAGATTTTCGCCCTAAGGCAAGAGGTTCGGATAAATCATAATCCCCTTTTGAGCTTCCGCCAACAGGAAGACATCACTATATAAACAAAGGAAAAAAGTACGTTAAACAATTACACAAAGGCACTCAGATGAAATCACTCAAGATTTCTTCAAAGTAATGAAACCCTCATGAATCGACAACTGAATCCACACAAGGATGCACGTTAGCCTCTCTACAAGTCACTCAAGAGATGTATTTAAACTATACTACACTCTATTTACAGGAGATTCACTTTCAAAGTTCAAGAGAGGATAACGGCGTAAGAGAGAGTAGAGAGAGTTCCAGAAAACCAAATGAATGAATAATCAATCGTCCAAAATATCTCAAACCCTAGTGTCTAAGAGAAGTCTCCAGAAGGTCACCATCCAACGGATATTGGGGCGACACTTGCCTACTTCTCCACTGTCCGATCTAAGTAAAACCATCCAACAGAAGCGTTGAATCAGAAACACGTTTTAATCAAATTGAACATAGTCCACCAAGAATGCAAATAACGGTCCAACCCATCACAACACTTAAATGGATTCAGCCCATATTTTTGCTAGAGCCCACATCATTGTGCCATAAACTCTACAATCTCCACCTTGGTACAATGATCTAAGTTTCATCTATAGTGATTTCTCCATTATGGCATCATTTTCTCTTATTACCTAATACACAAATCAGCAAGAATCAACGTTAAGCTGCTTTAAACAGTCCAGAAACTTATTTAAAGGCAACACTTTAGTTCCAACATCAACATGATTAAAATGAGTAGATATTTTCTCAAGTTTCACAACACCTTGTGAGATAACATCTCTAATGAAATGAAATTTCACATCAACATGTTTAGATCTATTATGTAAAACAGGATTTTTACTCAAATAAATGGCAGATTGGCTATCAGAAAATAAAACATCTTTAATAAAATTAAATTCATTTAACAGTCCTTTCAACCAAATACCCTCTTTTATAACATCAGTTGCAGCAATATATTCAGCCTTAGTTGAAGATAATGCAACAATTTTCTGTAATCGAGATTTCCAACTAATGCAAGAATTACACAAAGTATACACATAAGCAGAAGTAGACTTTCAGTTATCCCTATCACCAGCATAGTCAGAATCAGTGTAACACCTAAAGATAACACCATCAGATTGCATTTTATAATGAATCCCCAAGTCACAAGATACCTTACTGTAT
>CAIGRB010101757.1:83912-93927 GCA_903798255.1 Fraxinus quadrangulata | reverse complement strand
AAGAAGAAGAAGAAGAAGAGGAATTAGACTGGAAAATCAAGAGGGAAGATATATATAGAGAATTTAAAGATCAGCATGATTGGATGGTTACGTGTAACTCTGGCGGCGGCTGGTTCTGGAATTCTTGTTCTTGTATTTGTCTTGATCATCAGGCGATTCTGTTGTCGACAGAAAGGGCGTAAAGATTCTGTACAGGCTAATGGGGATAGAGTTGAGAATTTGCAGAATGGAATAGCCAGGCTTCATCAAGTGAGTCTTCATCATGCTGATGGGGATGGAGGCAAGAAAACAAATTATTATGTATTTAGACGTGGGATTTCTTCTGGAAAGCCTTTTTTTAGCTGGGGTGATCACCCTTCCCTTGTCACTGATGCTGTCGAGAATGGATGGTCAAGATTTTCTTTCACAACTTTCACGTCATCTCCCTCGGTTAAATCTGCCAAGTCCCTTTTAGGCGTGTGTGCAACTGGTGATCGTGAAAATGAAATTCCTGTCGAAATCGGATGGGAAATTTGTGAAGGATCAGCAGATTTCATGCAGAAAATCAGATTGAATCCCGGGTTGAAGAAACTTAATAACTCAAACATTAATTCTTCAACAGGGGCTATATCTGTTATCAGAACAGCTTTACCTTTGCCAGGTCCACATTTGGGGAATTCATCTTTCCCACAAGAAGCCTATTTTGAAATCACAATTTTGTCTTGTACAGAAAACAGTCTTAATCTTGCAGACAACAAATCCGAAGACGAGAAGATTAAGCTTATTCACGAGGATTTTAACGCGAAAATTAGTCCGGATTCTTTACCACAAGTTACAAGTACTAATCATAGTCAGCGCAAGAACAGAAATGAAGAATCGAAGATTGCTATAAAAGATGGAAAAAATGAAGCGATTTTACTATCTGTTGGGCTAACAGGAGGAGGCCCTCTTCCTCTAAAAGTTCCAGGCAGCTATCCAGGATCAATTGGTTTCAACTCCACTGGTTCTGTCTATCTTGATGGTAAGTTTTTGATCTTTTTGTCATTTTTATTCACAGTAATAAGCATTTAAGAATCAAAATATGCACTTATTGTCCGTCGAATTAGTGGGCATTTTGTGTATGGGATAAACAGTCAACACAACGCCAATCCTTCCCCCACTTGCCACTGCAATAGGCATGCTGACTATTCACAGAAAGCAACATTTTACTTTGCAAAATTGTGGAATAGGAATGCATCATCTTATTCCTTTCTTTATGAGAAATGAGATGGTCCACAATGGCCGACGAACCAGATAATCGCCAAGTTAATAATTATAGAATTATAAATGTTGACACAACATTATTTTCTGTGGCCTAATACACATAATATTTCTATATTACAAATAGTTCTCAAAAGTTAGGTACTTGAGATTAATTACTTGATATTAATACAGGAATTAAACTGGTATACGAATCCGAAAACGAAGATTGGGAAAGAGCAGACAGGGTGATAGGCTGCGGGTACAATCCAAGCCAGAAAAGAGTCTTCTTCACAGTTGATTCACAACTTGTACATGAAATCCACTGCAAGTCTGAGGGATTTGCCTTTCCACTTTATCCAACATTGGCAGCAAATACAGATATTATCGTTCTAGTTAATCTTGGACAAAGCCTTTTCAAATATGCACCTGCAAATCTACAAAGAACTCCAAATCCATGTTTCATTGGCCCTATGGCAAATTCTCCTGCCTTGGGATATGAAGATAGCAAGGAGCTTTTTTCTATGGGACGAATCGATTCCTTGTACCTACAACGAAGTGCCACCAGAAGCAACAATAATACAGTAAATAGTATCAAAGCATTGGAATATGATCAGGAGTCTGAAGGGGATTTGTTTGAAATTGTCTTGGATAGTACTGGAAGATCACCATATATTGTTTGAAAAAGTGACTTATCAATAGTTGGGAAAAATTCTACCTCCAAGTGAATACATTGCCAAATAAAGGAAAGAAAGAAAGACTGCAAGGGAAATTTGATTTTTCGTGTTTGCAGGCATGGAAAGTAGCCTCCCAATTTGTGAGAATGTGCAGAAGAAAACAAAAGACAGATTGATTTTCCTACAGGCAGAAATTTTGGTATCATAACTTGCTACGTACTTCATAATTTTCTTTCCTTTTTTGGTTTGTTATTAGTAAGAAGAATTATTTTCCTCTGTGTAAATAGAAGTAAAATACAAAGCACATTTACGGGTTTGCTGGAAAGTAAATCAGCAATATTTAGAGTATGGGAAGTGTCCAGGGAAACAACTAATGGAACAAACTTCTCATAAAGTATTCTATATATGTCGTCTTCCATTGTTCTGCAGCAAAATATATTCATATTTTACAGAAATTGTGATATTCAGAGCACTAGGCAGGCTTCTAAATTACGCGATTCATAAATGCTTAAAAGAACTTTGAGTGAATTTTTTTATTTCCTTGATAATAACTGATGCTGTCCGAAGACCAGGTTGCCATTAGGTTTGCTGGAGAAGAGCTCCTCTGTTGCTCTGATGACCTGAAAAAGGTGGCTTTCTCGTATATTTTCATTTAGACGATGAAGTTAGAATTTTAAAACAGAAAAGCTAGATATATGTGGAGAATTACGAGGATGGTACCAAAAAAATATGGCTATTTATAGATCGACTCCTAGGGTAACATGTCCAATAGTTTGTTATGTACAGAAACGTGTCAGGGTACAGATTTCCTTTGGCATACTAGCCATTAGAGTAATTCTCGTGATATTTTTTGTACAGCCGTCGAGGGTACAATAGTGGATGCCCATAGTTGAAACTCGACTAACCTAGAGACTACACTGGACTCAATTACATAAGCTGCAACTTTGGAATCAGGTTTAGTTCGGCGCTCAACCATTATTAGCTTCGTGCACTAATCGAGATTAATGTAATACAACCCTTATAAACTATTGCTCAACGCCTTCAACAAATGTGTTAGTTAATAGCTGTATGAGCGATTAGTAACTGGTGTTTATAAGGTGTTCTAAGTTGAGTGACACAGATAACAAATTTCTACGATTCCAGCTACGGAAGAAATAAAAGTAGTTGGCCATCATTCTCAACTTCATGCCGAAACTTTAGTGCTTCAAGAGGGACTAGTCTTCGTACAGGAGATGGGATTTCAAATTCATTCGATGGAAAGTGACGCACTTCAATACATCCAGTCTAAAAAGAGATGAATAATCTCATATCAATCTTTATTTGGTCGAGTTTCTCAATATACACAGGGTAAATAAATACGGAGATACAAGTCTCCATGTCATAGCCCCCTCCTAGTCTTGAATTCAGGAACGGGACTACCATTCCACAAAACGGATATTTTACGCTAAAAAATCGTAATAGTATGAAATCGTTGACATGATACTTAAAACAAATAAATTAATGAAAAGTAGCACAACAAATGTCAGTCCCAGAGAGTCTTGTAATTTGCAGAACATGGAAGCACGAAAATATGTTAATAATTGACAAGCAAGCAAGATTAAGAAGCTTCTGGTGAGGGGTCAAATCTTTCTCAGAATGGGTCAGTATGCATGAACCAGATCGAGTTTGGTGAACCGTCACCAGACATTTAAAGCACGTATTGGGGAATCAAATGTTGACCTTCAGAGTGGTATTTAAAACCAAGAACTTGAGATTATTTTATTTAAGATACTTCAAGGTGATAGGTATCTTCATATGCGACAAGAGAACGTCTGCTGTGGGACAAGTTGAATGCAGAGATGAATATGGTGGAATCTAATTACAAGAGAACATCATCACATGTATCCACTAATAAATATGATGAAATCATTTTGGTAGGCAGTTGATTTGTTGCAATGTTATTGTGTTGCCATATTTGTTAGGATTGTGGTCACATAGTGGGGTTTGAAGGTATATATCACCTCTCAAGGCCACGTCCCGCTCGGGCTCGGGCTTTGGCTCGAGCTCCTGAGATTAGTTTCTCGATCGAGCTTATGTAATATCAATTGGCATTTTCTAAAAGAACTGATATCTATCAGCCATAAGCACTAAAATATTTGTTTTGGAGTGACTTAGATACTAGATTATTCCGATCAATTTTATTGGATTGGCTTTATTTAAAATTGTTCGAGTATTCTTGAACTCAAATTTTGCCCCAGTTTTGATAGAATGATAAACACAAATATTACTAATTAGCGCCAAGAGAGCATGTTTGGATTTGCGGCTTAAGTGAAGATCCTTAGATTTTCAAATTCAAGAATAGGATTTGGTTTTCGGCCACACTTAGCAACCATCATTCCCTCCTTCAAATTAGTGGAAGGTTGCCAACATTTTTGATAAGTAGACGGTATTAAACAAGATTTTTAGCTTATTTTTTAAACTTAATTTTATCCGTTACCATATATATACACATATTTGGCACAAAATACAAGAACTTATTCTACGATACTTTGAATCAAATGTTATTTATTTTCTTATTTTATATCTTACCAAACATGGTATAGGGTTACTGTATTCCTACTACTCAGTATAAAAAAAATTATAACCTTTTGTTCTTATTTAATAATTTCTGATCTTATCCAATTTACCTTAAAAAGTAAGCGTTTTCCATATATTTGAAGTCTTCAATCAATCATATGAAAAATACAAGTTGGAAATTAACCAAAAATATAGACGCTCCTTCTCATACACTCACAATGAAGTCATAAGACATTAGCTGCCAATAACCAAATGTAGATCCTAATCATGCCAAGGTTACTTAATTACCTAACATTAGAACCGATGTTCCGTGTCTTGTACTCGTCAAGTTGTTGCACATGTGTGGTCTTATTCCTCATATTTCACCCTTGTTTGGACATAATCATGTTTAGATTAGTGTTTATGCAATATTAATTTACGCATTGAATTCTTTTAAGTAGCGTTTCGTGAATCTCTTTACATCTCTATCCTTTTATCACACACAACATAGTTGTCTCCAATCATTGTTGTTTGCGTGAACGCTTAATTGACATCATTTGTTCCCAAAAGCAAATGGAATAAGCCATTTTAAAAGAATTTTTTGCCCACCTTGGCAGATGTAGTGTTGGCAATAAATGATTGGGTACAAAAATGACCCCCTTTTAAATGGTTCAATGACAGAATGTCATGTAGTCACACAATGTGCTGAATTTCAAAACAACTATTCTACTTGTATAGATATTTTGTACAGACTGGTTGACCTATGCATGTCCCTTAACATATCTGTACAATGTACAGATATATTGACATATCCACGTCCCTTCAGGGGCGGACCAAGGAAGGAAGTTCAGTCGGGGGCAAAACCAAAAAACCTTGAAAAAATAATCTGAAATCTTAAAAAAACCTGGACAAAAAAAACTAAAAAATCTTAAAATATGAAGAAAAATCGAGAAATCTGAAAATTGAGTGGGGGCGGCAGCCCCCGCTGGTCCTCGAGTAGGTTCACCCCCGTGTCCCTTAACCTATCTGTACAAAAATTCTGTACATGTAGCAGAATTCGAAAACAATTAAGCATAAAGTGAAAATAAGGTATTTAATCAGTGTAGTTCCATTTATTATTCTAGGATAATGGTACACATAATAAGATACGACAGAACATTTGCGGCAACAAGATTACCTATTCCAATGGTTGGCAAACCTCGCGCCTCAGACGCTAAGTGTATTCCTCAAATCAAAGGGGATACATCCTCGAAAGTTTTCATCATATGCATATGCAAATTACACCACAAACATTGCACGCATTTCAATGTGAGAAAATAGTACTTACAAGCATTACATTCAAGAACCTCATTGAAGTCAGATTTTGCAACACCAGAATGCATAGTGTTCCTCTTTGCGCTGATTGCTAACAAGACCCCCACATTGTAAGCAGACAAAGCTGCTTCCATCTGAGAATGCATCAAGCACGATTTGCTTCCTGCCACTCTCGGAAAGTATAGAAGTTCCCTGAACGTCTGGTTCAATGGATTGAGCAATAACATGGTGCTGAGATGATTCATATTGTGATGGCATGGCCTCTGCAATTGCACATTCGGCAAACAATGAAGCCAGCTCATCAGCAGTAGCACTAGCTTGAACTTTGTTTCTGTAGAGCTCTCGAGCACGATTAAGAGCTCGAGAAACATCTTCATCCCCACCTTGTAATCTCATTGCCATCACCACCTGTAAAGTAAATCATACATGGAAACGCTTCAACCTTCAAGAATTATGCAGCAAGTTGAAATTGTGACTTATCGCATTCTTTTTGCATCAAGTTTATATTCCTAATCTTTCAAATATAAAGAACATATGTTCATATGTATGTTATTCTGTAAGCTCTTGTCACAGAGAATATGAAGAGGCTGAAATGCATGAAAACAAACATAATCCCACAGTCAAAACCATAGAAAGATGACCAGCACAACCGAACAAATGCTAGCTTCCTTTCCAAGTCATGTCAGGAAGATGACCCTATAGTTCCCACTTCAAATAGCCAGAGACGTTGTAGTAGATTCCATGATGGAAGGATTGATGTTGAAGGGGAGCAAAAAGTGAAAACGGAACAATATATCAGTAGAAATCAGAATGAACAATGGAAGAATATTTAGATACTTGTGTACTTCTTGGGGTCTACCACAATTCCTACCCATTGATCCCCAAATGATGACAAGATTCATTGTGGTCAACTCGAAGCATGAATTACGTTTATGAATTTGAGTTTTCAATTTCAAAAACATCAAAATTGCAATATTTGGCTCAACATATACTAAAATCTTCAACTAATCATCAAAATGATTAAATAAAGTGGGATGAAATATCACTTCTTAAAATGTTCCAGTCGACTAGAAAAGTCTTACCTACCCATGGCCGTACTTTGGAAAATGAGAAGAGTTCACTTCATCACTCGGATTTCTTCCATCTCATGGGTTAAGTTTGGATCCTCCTTTTCTCCCAAAAAAGGAAGAAGGATATTCTTCAGCAGATCCATCTAGTTCCCGTCACTTTCTATACAATATCCTTGACCGGGGCAATAAGAGTGACAAAAATCCTAATTGGTACTATATTGAAGTGTCAAAAAGTTAGATATTTGTTCTTAAGAAACGAAGTTCCTACCGCTTTTCTACTTGTCATTTACAAGAGTCTTCTTATATTGATTCATTCTCTTCCATTAATAGATAAACTATTAATATTGAATACAAAGTTCTTGAAATTTCCTCCAATTCTTTTTTCTTCTTTTCTCGTCTCCCTTGTCCTCTTTTCCCCCTCCCTTCTTCTCTACCTTCTTTATTCTCGATACACTGTCGCATCAGTATTTCTTGTCTATTTTACCATATAACGTAATGGAAATCAGAAAGCCACTGCACAATACGTTTGGCAAAGGTCATGTGCATAAGATGGTCAAAATCTATTTTTATACACATTTAGCAAGACCTACAAGTTTTACTTGCTTTTTCACCACACATTCTAGGAACCACCACTAATAAGCAAATTTTAGCTCAGCGGAGAATTCATTTGAAAAATAACTCCAACTTTTTAAAAAAAAATTGATAATGTTCCGCCATGTTGATTTGAGACTCGTGGGGGTAATAATTAAATGAAGATACAATTTTACGCAGTAAAATACAGTTGGCATTTTTATCTGCCATATTAACCTCTACTTTCCTACCTATGTAATAAGAATACAACCTGTCTCATTAGATTATGTGATGAATTTAACCATCTACAATACAACATTACTAAAAAATATAATTTTACTATATTTTTGAAGGAACCTGACATTTCCATTCAAACATCCACCACCACACCTTTTGAGGGAGACTCTATTTAATGTTAAATTTACCCTTTGGCTATGACATTTTACAGAATCTCAGGAAATGTCAATCATTCAACTTGAGAACAGTCCCCACATAATTTAAAGAAGTTTGAATGTGGTAATTTATATGCTTCTCAATCCTTGTTATCATTAAATGTAGTAAATTCACGAGTCTTGTGCAAACTATTGGATAAACTCTTCTTCTTTGTTATACTATTATCTCTGGACGTTTTCAAAATTGAGTTGCTATCCCACCCCCTACCCCATTCTGCATTGTTCTTTTTATTGGCAATAGTTTCAGAAACTCATTACCAGCTGTTGTTCAAATGGACTCTCCCTCATCAGATCAGAAACCACCTTCCCAGAACAGTGTGGTTTAATCGGAGCCACTAACAGATCTTATCAAGGATGAAATGTGAGTGTTGTATTATATCAGTTAAGAATAAACTGCAGACTGTTGATAGTGTTAAAAATGTCAATATGGACTTGAGCAATCAAGTTGTAATAGTTAATGTGAGATCGCAAGTAATGATCAATCTTTGCTGAACCTTTAAAGGAAATTTCGTTCAAAAGCCAGATTAATTTAACAAGCCGCGACTTAGGATTTCCTAGTCCCAGTGGTTGCTGAATTTCAAGGTCCAACTTTTTTGTAGTAGTTCGCTTAGATATTTTTTTGTTTTGTATCAACAATGCTAGCTATTAACCTTTTGTGCACTTGGTTTACTTCACAAGGAAACCTTGATTATTCACCTCATCGAATGGCTTATGATCTTCATGAAATCAGTGTGAAGTCATTCTTCTTTTCCACAGATGTTGCCCTACCAAGTCATAAGCCTTGGTTTTCTTCTGGCTTTCCTCTCGTCTAGCAGACCGTGACTTGACTTTTCAAATTGTGCGGGTCTTTTCTCATCTTAGGCTTTGTGCACGCTTGTAATCCTTCTCTAACCTATTAGAATCATTGGACTCAGAAACACAATATTCATGCATTTTTAACATTCTGCTATCGGGGACCTCATGCAATCGACCATAGCCTTTTAAGCCTCACACCTTTAATCATGCAATTTAGAGGCTAGAATCCCATGAACAATAGGATTGCTCTGTTGCCTTATTCACCTGAGAAAAGATAGATCATCACATATGCAACACAAATCATCTTCATTTCTCTTTCTAACACCTTCTTTCTCCACTGATCAACGATTCCCCCTCTAAAGCCAACACATCTATTCTTCTCACAAGCCTTAGTTTTATTACCTCCAATTTCAACGAAAACTTTGGAGTTTCATATTTCTCGGAAGTACAAAATACCTCATCCACAAAGAAAATCGAAAAACTTATGTCACTAAACTAGAATTCTCTTTCTCCCTTCATAATGTTTGTTTTTATTTTTACATTATCTATTTTTCTTTCACTCATTTACTGGCTAGGTAATAATGTGCTTATACTGATTCAAATTTTGTGTTTTACAACGCATAGGGTATTTAACAGGGAGAATCAAGAATTACAACTAGTGGAACTTGTAATTAAGATGCAAAGATTGACAACAATTGACACAATTTCAATACAAAAAAGGAGGATCGCATTTTACCATAGAAAATAATAAATATAAACCATAATTATATATAACAAAAACAACAAATTATCAGAATTTTAAAGAATTAACTTAAGCAAGATAACTAAAAATTACCGCTTGAAGAGACTGAGAAGGCTTATTTTGATCGATGAGTTGCCTAGCCATTATCAGCAAATTCCGAACAGCGTCCGTCTGGTCGGCATTTAACGCCACCGGTTGCGGCTGAGCGTTTGACTCCGTTTCCATCATATCGACGTCCATACCTGTTATGGCATTTTTCAGTTTTCGATTTCAAGCTTCTATTTTTTATTGTCTCTATACATAAATCAGTAGGTTTTAGTTTATATTACAAATTGAGGACGACTCTGATTGGAACCAGAGACTTCTAGCAAATTCTCTTTGTTCCTTCAATTCCTTCGTAGAATTTTTTGGGGAAAATTTTCAGCTATGGTTCCTCAATTTTGATAAATAGAAAACATGAGTCCGCAATTTATATTTTTGGCGTTCAAGCCCTATTACTTTCAATTTCAGTGCATTTTGATCCTTACTAGATGGAGATTGGTAACTTTTTCAGTCAGACTACATTGCACACTTTCTTTTCTTTATTTCTCTTTAATTTGTACAATCATGTACAAATAACATTATTCAAATAAATAATTGAAT
>CAIGRB010101757.1:65656-83459 GCA_903798255.1 Fraxinus quadrangulata | reverse complement strand
AAATAAGTTTTTATTTTATTTTATTTTTCTAAATAACTTTTTTATTAAGTAACAGTTTTTTAAATAAGTTTTTATTTTTATTTTTTTAAATTTGTTTGATATATATAATACAAAATTACCGTTTTACCCCTTTTAAAATTAATGAAAATGGTAAAAAGACATTGGATAGTCAAAGTAAAATGTTATATGAAATTTAGTGGCCATGGTGAAAAGTTATATGAAATTGGATGGTCATAGTGAAATAAAATCAAATTATGTGGCCATGGTAGCACTAAGCATGCGTTTGTCACCCTTTTTGGTTGTACTATAAATTATGGAATAGTGATTGATGAAAAAATGTGTGATTAAAAAATATAAAAAATTTAGATTTGTGGGTACTATTATTTTATTTGGAGAATATGTGGTTATAATTAAAAAAGAGAAAATTTTATAAAAAAAAAATAACGGGTGCCAAACACAAGCTAAGTATAAAGTTAGATGATCATGGTGAAACAAAATCAAATTAAGTGGTCATGGTGATACCAAATATAAAGTTAAGTGATCATTGGTGGATTTAATCCTACATTTTTTCATAAATTGCCATTTTGATCCCCCATACTTTCAAAAGTTACAAACTAAGCCATATTGATTTATATAACCCACTAACTTCTATGTTTTTTTCATTAATTTCTCTTATAAAGTCATAATTGAAACTCAAAAATGAAATAAAAAATAAATAAAATTGTAAAATTATACAAAAAAATCCGAAATTATCGTGATTATTTCCAGTGGTCTTGTTTAACAAAATTGGGACATGTTGGCATATTGTGACATTGGTAGACTTGATCATTATTTCACCAAGCCAGAGAGATGGAGCTACTAAAAGGATGTGTAAGGTTCAAAAATAATCCTCTAGGGAACAAGCACACGGGGTGAATTAAGTAAATTGGACAATTAAACATGAATTTAGATATGATCGAATGTGATGACTCTAACCACCAAATCCCGGATCAATTTATGGAACGTGTATGAGTCTCTTGAAATTGATGTAGAACACTTGTTAGAGTATAATTTGTGGTAATGACAGACCCTTTTGAAAAAAAATGAGGATAATTCTCTATTTGCTCATTTGGATTTTTGCCTCTTATATAAATGTTTACTATGTAGGCGAGGGGGGAACTCGTGCTGAAATTATATATAAGCTGCTCCGATGAATATATGTTTTGTCACTGAAGTTCGTAAAGATGATGCGGACATAAAAATATATAGTATAATACTGTCTGGTATAGAGCAAAGCAAAGTACTGCTATCCACTCATATTCAATCCAAACTTTTCAATTTCTTAATGAAAGTAAGTACATCCACTGGCATTCTACGCCCTCACAAAATTGAGATATTTCATTCTCAGTGGGTTTGTTGATTTATTTGCTTCGAAGAGCAAGTGAACTTTCCAGTAGTGGGGTTGATGTCAACCACTACAGGTTCTTGGCCTAAAGTAATAAGGTTCTATTTGATTACCACATTTTCCATGAAAAATGTCGTATTGGAGAAAAATAAATTTCACTTTGATCGTTTGATAGCAACGTGAAAATGGAAACTAAATTTCAATGCACAATTACTTTAAACTATATTTTTATGGAAAATAAATTCATATAAATTTGATAAATTTTTATTTTCTAATTAACATGAAATTTGAATTCATTTCTACTTACTTATCAAACGAATCTTAATAGTCCAAAATGATGTTGAATCCATTGACAAACCGCTTTAGTCTCACGTTTCTATTCCTGAAAGTGGACTACTTTTTCTTTTCTTGGTGGGGTGGTTGGGGTTATAAAGTCAAGAAAATTTTCCAAGATTGTGTCATGTTTGAATGTTTTCTTATTGTTTCAAATTCCATTAAAAGTTGAAGTGAGATAAATTCAGTGTTGGAAAAATGACTTTGTAGGTTTGGTTTTGGCACAATTTGAGTGGGATTCGATTGTTCATTTTGAAAGATCAAGTCGATTTTTGTTTTCCTTCGTAAAAATATCGAAATCATATATTTACTTGTCAAAAATGATAATCGTTTGTATGAAAAATTGGAGTTCAAAGTGGATCATTGAAAGATATTTATGTGCTGAAGGAAAAATCTATTTTAATTTGTCCCATGTAGAAAAATGAACCAGGCAACGATTAATTTATATATGACTACACTTTGGAATAGTGTAATTATGTGTAGTATAGAGGTTCTCTCCATGTGAGTATGTAGGGGTGCAAATCACAAACCAAATTAATACTTTGGACTTTGAACTTGTGTGCTTACACGAATATCGGATCGACAGAACAAAATTGACCCTTAAGAAGTTGTACATAGGTAGTGGTTGTCTGCCGCTCGGGCTCGTCAAAAAGATGAGCCCGAGCACGAGCCCAGCAAGCCGGCTCACAGGCTTGACTCATTTTTTACAAGCGGCTCGTTCAATTTTTTTTTTTTTTAAGGTCTAAGTATAGTTAAAAAAAAGAAAAATGTGAGCTCGACTCACGAGTAACGAGCCAAGTCGAAGCTCAGCTCGTGGCGAGCAGGAGCTACGGGCCGAGCTAGCGGCCTGCTCATTGCCATCTCTATACATAGGCCTCGGTTTGCTAGTTTCTTCCTTCCTCTTTTTTTTTTTTTTATTAATAAATATAATATCTCATTCTGCAATTTTGTCTAACACTGTTCTCGGCACATTAATCCTCGTACTGCCTAGAAATTAAGGACAAAAAATATAGCAATACTAAGATATATTGAACATTATTAAAATTATTTCTGTTAAAAGAGTTACATAATTAAAACTGCACTGTGAAAGTCGGAAAATATTTATTATCCTTACATAACATATGAGCTGAAAATCATTATCACAAGATTGATATGAAATTAAGAAGGTGAAGGGGCCATATCAGCAAGAGCTTATGGAGAAGAGCTGAAGTGAGGAAGCCAACAAGGAATGTAATGATATGTCCCAATATAGGGACAATATCTTGGGTGCAAGAAGAATATCACGCATTCCACCAATGATCTTTGAAATGGCAACCCCGGAATGCAATTTTTCCTCACGTTGAGTACTCCATTCTTGATCAGGCTCATACAAATTGGTCCAACGTGCGTAAAATAGTTATCAGACAGAGATAAATTTGTCAAACTTCCTACTGCGCATAGAACCTCAGGTACCATCCCATATAACAGATTACCAGCAAAATTAAGAACCTCCAGCTTCTCAAGGCAGCCCAAGGAGAATGGTAATGGACCTGTCAATTTATTGTTCCCAGCATCGAACACCACAGCCTTTTTCAAGAACCCCAATTCATATGGCAAACATCCACTTAAAAAGTTGTTGAGCAGTAATATTTCTGTTAGGGTGGAAAATACTTTGGAAATACTATGTGGGATTGGCCCGAAAAATTTGTTGTTGGCTAAGGTAAGATAAAGAACATGGCTGCAGCCTATGTTGTCAGGGAGCCTGGTCATGAAATTGTTGTTGTTAATGAAAAGTGCATCAAGGTCCTTGGTGAACAACTGCGAGGGTACTGAACCGGTGAAAAGATTGAAACGTATGTCCAAGAAAGATAGGCTATCCATGCCTAAAATGGCAGTTGGGAAAGGCCCTGAAAACAGGTTGTTACTTATGTCGAGCTCGTACAAATAGGGGAGTTTTGCAATGTTTGGAGAGATAATCCCCGAAAATTTGTTGGAGTTGGCGTGGAAGAGGGCTATATCAGGTAGTTGATCGAGGAATCCATCGAGAGTTGGGGCGCTTAACTGGAATCCATTGAAATCAATGGAGGCCAGAGCAATAGCAGATGTGTTGTCTGGAGGACTTTCACAATAAAATCCTCTGTAGTTGCATATATCTGTCCCAATCCAAGATGCGGTGATATTTAGAGGATCCGAGATGATTATGTTTTTGAATTTCTGAATGACAGTATACACCACCGCTAGTCTTTGATCAGCAAAAATCAACTCACTAACTGCTGGAGGGACTGCTGGTATTCCCGCTCCTCCTTCACCACTTCCCTGGCCAGCTGTGCCAACGACAAAACAAACTAGGATTACCCCAATGATCAAAAGTTCAGTTTTCATCGAATTTCTGTTCATTGTCTTCCGTATTGACTTCATCAATTGGAAGGCGTTCAAAGAAGAGGTGATAAATGAATTAGCCAAATAGAAAGGAAGCGAGACATAACAAAGGTGGGAATCATTGTTTTTTTATAGTTTCAAACTTCTTAGTGCTGCAAAGTTTCCATTATAATTTGCAATGATTTGGTATAGAATGACAGTTTGATGTAGATTAGTACACTTTTTATCAATGTAATTAGTGTATTGCTTTGAAAGCATGCATCATAACCTTAAAATTAAAGTATTGATTAGACCATTTTATACCAGGCAGACTGTGTGCACTGAAAGACTAAATGTAATGAACCAAAATCAGAACTTATTAAAGACCATCAGCAAAGCAATTCAAATAACTTCACTCCTGCACAAACTCCGCTATTCGTCTGATTTAGTATATATAATCCATTTAAAAGGAGGGCTTGGATAATCTTTTCGATACTCCTTTTGACATATTTTTTGTCGACAAGAATCCAGTTTAATTATTTTTTTACCTCTCTCTCTCTCTCTGGTTTAAAGATTGCCTTTATTATGTCGCAGTACAGCTAGCATAGATTAATATGCATAATCAAGGCATCTGGGAGGGACCAACCGTGGTTTGTGTAAACATTTGAAAATGCACAGCACTAATAAATATATTAACCAACGCAAATGACATTTTTGTAGACAATATGTTTCCAGGATATGCTAGGGCTAATGTTCTTTGTACATAATAATTTTCTTTTTAGAAATCCATTGGGGACCCCTCCACCAATCCATCCATGGTTGTTTAGCATATCGCTGTGATGGCAAACCTGATGAAAATGTCACATCGCTACTCACTGTACCTCAGATGGAGATTTCCATTAACTAGCGCAAGTTTCAAACATCAGATCCGCTCCGATAGATGGTTGAGGATTATAGCCACTAACAATCCTCCTTCAACGTATCTGTTACACCTATAAATTACGTAGCATACGCTCGACGAAGAGAATCCCACATTGGCTGACTTGACTATTTATACTTCAAAGTCCAACTCGGACATGAATGTACGACTCAGACTTGGAGGTCTATTGTTACACCTATAAATTACGTAAAATACGCTTGACGAAGATGATCCGTGTAACCGGCTGAACTGTATTTATACTTTAAAGTCCAACCGTACATGAATGTACGACTCAGACTTGGAAGACTATTGTTACACTCATATATTACGTGGTATCGACTATTTAATTACAGTGGACCTATTTAATCAAGTTAGATATTTTTAGGCCTATGCTTGGGTCCGGGCCACATGCACATTTACATTTCCTATATATATGTGATTCATTTCATAATTAAAGTATGTCCTCTAACCCTAACCAAATCCTCTCTTCCTCTCTTGCACTCATATTTCCCTCGTCCGACTGTTGACTTAACCGTCGGAGTGCAAACGATCGCTGAACCTTTTTTTTTGGATCGACGGCCTTTGCCTCCTAATGGGGTATTTGGTGTGCAGGTGATGTTCACGTGGAGAGATGTGGCAGGAATTCTGTTCGCGCATTTTTGGGGGTCAACAGTATCCATTACTCTTTTTTATTTTTTCCAACACAATTCCAACTAGTTAAGATGGACTATTCGTCGAGCACTCCACACTTATAAATAGTTCAATGCACATATTGACAAATATATGCTTAGATTAAATTAAGTAAAGCAGTCGGCAACAATGTAGGGGTTAGAGAGAGAAGTTCTTAAACTTTAGTGAAAGAAACACTCACTAGGGTTGCCCTTTAGTGAGCTCATAGATTCTTGTTCAATTTCGCCTAAACTACTTGGTATTTCGAATTCAGCAAGGCAGATTTTACAAAATCTGACCAGTTTCAAAATGTTTGTTTAGAAGATTTCATATTTTCTTGGAGTCTCATGGTTTCGGCTGCTAGAAATTGGTTTAGAAGATTGAAAATTTTGGTTAGATGTCAAAACCAAAAACTTGAAAAAGTGACTTTCGTGTCAACTTCGATCAAATATTTAGACTTGATCCGATGGTCAAATTACAAATATAAATAGACCAACTTGTTCTACTCGTCGAGTAGATCGTCGGGGTATATTTGGAATCTTAAAATCAATTTCGGATGAATGAAAAATTGCGGTCAAAAGTTGGGAAGAAAAGAGAGGAAATTGTCGAAAATTTGCCTAAGTATGTTGCTAGCCTGACGATGGAGTGTCGCTCGAGCGAGTAGATGGTGACAGGCTAGCGACAATGAATGGTACGACATTTGGCAAGAATTGTTGAGTTTGGGGCGTGACACTTCATTCAAAACCTCTCATCATCTATATATAGGACCCCTTGGATGTCTATTAAGCATCTCATATCATATTTGCATTGAGCATTGTATAAAACTCTTGCAAATCACTTTCAAATTCATTCAAAACCGTTTACTTCTTTGTAGAGAGAAACTCCGTCGAAAGTTCGCCATAACTTGTGGTTTGAAGTGCTTCTACAACAAGTTCAATCTGTTGTATCTTTTTGGAAGACAAGTGCCGTGAACCATGAGCACCGTTGCGGGGCAATTTTGTCTTAAAGAAATAGTGAAAATCACTTGGCTCAGATTGTCCTCTTCTTCTTCTTCTTCCCTTCTTGAAAGGTTCTTCACATTTAGGATTGTGTTTTTCTGCCTGCAATGACGGTGTAGTACTTAAAGGTTTTGTTGATTCTGACTTTGCTGGTAATGTTGATAATAGAAAATCTACTACTGTCTATGTGTTTACTTTGTGTGAAACTTGTATAAATTGGAAATCTCAATTACAACCTGTTGTTAATTTGCCTACCACTGAGGCAGAATATGTGGCTGCAACTGAGGCCATAAAGGAAGCTTTATGGCTAAAAGGTTTACTTCAAACAGTCAAAGTGCTATACATTTATGCAAAAACCTTTTTCATGAAAGAACTAAAAATATTGATGTTAAGTTACATTTCATAAAAGATATTGTTGCTAAAGATACTTTGTTACTTGAGAAAATTGCTACCCAATTTAATCCAGCTGATATGTGTACAAAGGTATTGCCTCTTGCCAAGTTTAAATCTTGTTTGCAACTGTTGAAAATTGATACTGGGTGATTTGTTTAGTGCAGGAACCAATTCTGATCTTGATGCTTTGGAGGGTGATCTAAAGAAGCTGTTTATCTAAATTAGGATAGTATTAAGCTACCGGATTGACCAATGGCATCAAGGTGGAGATTGTGAGGCTGTGATGCCATGGTCCAGCCCACTTAAGGTGATGATGATTGGCTTTCAGCCCATTCCAATATAACTTAATTCAGCTGAAGTTGGCCCAGTGAAACCAGGCCCAATTCTCGGTCCAAACTAAGTTAAATCTTTAGCTGCTCTGAGCCGTTGGATGAGATCTACTCCATCTCGAGGTCTTGATATTTTGAGGGTTTCCAAGGGCTTCTAGATTCATTCTATTCTTTTGGTACTCTCTCGTTCTTCTAGTGACTTCTGAGTGCTCTCTCGTTTTCATCTTCTTCTGTGTGAAGTTGGTTCATGAATTCGTTTCTTGAGTCATTTTCTTTGTGAAATCAGTGAGTTCGTAGAGCCTCTTTGTTGGTAGGGTGAATCCTTCTGTCTTACGGTAGTAGCTTAGTGTTTACTTGGTTGACAGGGGGGTTTCTGTTTGAATCTAGGCTTGACAGTGTTGAAAGAGTTTAGATTGATGTTCTGAGCCTATTTTCTGTGAAGCCTTCGATGTTTAGTAGTTATTGTGTATAGTTTGATGTAATAGGGTTTGTAAACTTTTTGATCTGTAATTTGTAATTCGATCTTTGTATAACACAACCTTTATACCATTCATAATGCATGGAGAGTTTCTTGTTATGGAGCTCCCCGTGATTCGGTATTAGATTGAGAACTTGTATACTATGCTAGTGAGGATTAGTCTTTTGTCATCAATTGTATTATGGTATAACCCCTTTACAAGTCATAGCGTGTGTAGAGTTCATTTTGAAAAATCTCGATATAGATCTTCCAACGAAACCACGTAAATGTGATTTTAGTTACAACTAATTACTGTTGGGAAATTATTTAATTTGTCATGTGGGCCGACATACGTAATTAATTGTGTATAAATGTTATCTTAAAGTTAAGCCCAAAATTAAAGTTATCTAATAAAAAATTAAGTGATTGAGACTTTGAGCATCTAAATAAAGCGTGGGCCGCACTATATGTGTAGATACCGAATTCATTAGGGTTTGTATTTGGAGATAACCGAATACATATGGAAACTATATATATGGTTATTCATATGCAAATATCTCATTCTTGGTGTCATCCCATCAACACAAGAATACAAGAGAAAGTATATTGAAGTGGAAGATCCATAAACCCACAATCAAGAATCAAGAAGAATGTTTGGAGCAATTAAATTGAAGATTTAAATATCAAGATTCATTACTCAAGATACAAATCAATTGATCAATGTATATTCCACATTAAATAATTTTCTTGGTGATTTGATATAAAGATCTTGGCAATTATGTAAAATTTATAAAGTTTAAGGTTCATGAAAAATTTCAACAACTAGTATTAGAGCCAATTCGTGTTAAACCATTGAGAATCGAAATTTTAATTTCGTTCTTGTGATAATTTCATGATTTTCGAATTTAACAATCCGAATTTTGTTTTTTTTTTTTTTTGTTAAATTCGAAAAAATTTCCGGCATCATCAAGAATTTCAGTTATTTTTAAGTTCAGTTTAAAAAAAACTGAAAATTTTGGGAACGGCGCCGGCAGCTAAATCAGTGCCGCCACTGGATGGCTACAGCAGACGGCGCTGCTGGTAGCAGCAGTGCTGGGCTGCTGCCTTTTTTCAGCAGCGGCTTGAGTTTGGGAGCGGCGTCAGCGAGCCTGCCCCCGGGATCTTTAAAAAAAAATTATAGGTTGGATGATTTTGGGGGCGAGGGCTTGAGCTAAAAATTTGAAGATTTCAAGCCCTAGTTTGCAATTTCATATTAGGGTTAAGTATTTAACGTTTCAGCCCCTTAAGTTTAAAGTTTTGGTGATTTAGCCCCCAAAGGTTAAAAATTCATCTAATTGGGCATTTTAAAGTTCCAAATTTAATAATTCAGTCTCTAAGGTTTGAAAATTAATTAATTTGGGCCATTGAAGTTCTGAATTTTATAATTAAGCCCCTAAAAGTTCATAATTGGTTTAAATTGGCCCCTAAAGTTTTGAATAAATGATTTTTGATTCCTAAAATTTTCAATAATTAATTATTGACAAAGTTCTGGATAATTAATTTTTGATCCCTAAAGTTCTGAATTATTAACTTTTAGGCTCCCCTAAAGTTCAAAATATAAAATTAAAGAATTAAAGATTAAGAATTCAAATTTTGGTATTTAAAATTTCTTTTAGATTACTAATTTTCGTAAATAAATTAATTGAAGCAACATGTTACCAAAGTGACATCTCTTGCCTAGATTAATTTATTTGGAATATTAGGAAGGTAGTGTTTTTATAATTCATGCGGATATTTATCGATCCAAAAGAAAGTAAATATTTAGCCGAATTACATGCACACATGTGATAATAAATATGTGACAATTGTAAGATTTTGTTTTATGTGAACAATAAATCGGTTCAAAGACAGGTTTATTGTTTGACATAGTTTATTATCAATATTTGATTATTACAACAAAGTACCACTTACAAGTTAGTATTTATGTTCAATGACTAAATATCAATGTTGTACTCCGTCTCTTGTGATGGAGTTTACCATTATTTGAATTAATTAATTGTTTAATACAGATTTCAATGTGAACATGTTAATTAAGTATAAGTTCTCTATTCAATTAATCCATCAACTTCTGTAATATCTGTCAACATCAACTCTATTCTCATGCTAAATTGAACAAACTTTAAGGACTGAAAAGAGAACGTTCAGATCATTCTTGGATGTATGGACTTAGACCTTGCGTTAAGAATTGAACAACCCGATGCACTTATGGATAAAAGTTCCGCTGATGGAAAAAAGGGACTTTGATAAATGGGATCGTTCAAACCACATGAGTTTTATGATCATGAAGTGTGGTATTCCGGAATCATTCAGGGGCACAATGTCCTATAAGGTAACTACTGCTAAGGAATTTCTTGATGAAATTGAAAAAATGCTTTGCAAAGAGCGATAAGACTGAAACTAGTACACTTTTGACGAACTTAATTTCACTAAAGTATAAAGGTAAATAAAATATTCGGGAGTACATCATGGAGATGTCTCATATTGTTTCAAAATTAAAGACACTAAAACTTAAGCTATCTGATGATTTGTTCGTGCATTTAATTTTGATTTATCTTCCTGTACAATACAATCAATTCAAGGTCAGTTATAATTGTCAAAAAAGGGAAGTAGATTCTAAATTAGCTCATTCCATACTATGTGCAAGAAGAAGAAAGGTTGAAGTAAGAAAAGACTGATGTTACTCATTTGGCAAGTACCTCCAATGACAAGTAATAAAGAATAAGAAAGATGCATCAGGTTCGGTTCAAAATAAACAACGACAGTTTGAAAATGATAAATCTAGCTGTTACTTTTGTGAAAATCTGGGATATATAAAGAGAGACTGTATTAAATACCACGCTGGTGTGTAAAGAAAAATTCACTTCTCAATTTGGTTTGTTTTGAGGTAAATTTAGTGTCAATACCTAGACACACTTGGTGGATAAATTTCGGTATCACTACTCACATAAGTGTGTCTATGCGGGATTGCCTGATCTGCCAAAGTCAATTGATGCTGAAAGATTCATCTATATGGGACGATGGCAAATTAGTTAAGGTTTAGGTTTTAGGTTATCATTAAAGATTGGTTATTATTTCGATTTGAAAGAGACGTTTGCAGTACCTTCCTTTTAGACAAAATTTGGTTTCTATTTCTACATTGGATAAATTTGATTACTCTTGTTCAATTTGAAATAGTTAGTTTGATCTTTTTTCTTAATTCAAATATTTTAGGTACTGGCTTTTTATTCGGTTACAATAATCTATATTTGTTTAATACAGTTACCTCTTATAAAGAAACCGTGTATGTGAATTCACGTGGTATTAAACATAAATTAACGAATGAGAATTCTGCTTTGTTATGGCACAAGTGATTATGTCACATCTCTAAAAAAATGAAAAATTTTGTGTCAAAAGGAATTCTTGATTCCCTTAATTTTTTAGACTTAAGTGTTTATGTTAATTATATTAAGAAAAAACAAACAAACATAAAAAGATTAGGTGCTAATAGGATTTCAGATATTTTATAACTAATTCATACGGATATCAATAGATCATTCACTTCAGCTTCTTGGAATGGTCAACAGTAATTTATTATATTTATAGACACATTTTTCTCACTATGCATATATCTCGTTTATGAGAAATCTCAAACACTAGACATGTTCAAAGGATACAAGACTGTGATTGAAAATTAACTCAGTAAAAGAAATTAGCAAGGCAGATTTTATCATGGTGGTAAATACTATTACGGTTATGACAGATCAGGAGAATAACGTCCAAAGCCTTTTACCACAGTATAACAAAATCTCTCTAAATAAAAGCACTAAAGACTACGACTTAAATTATCAACAAAGTTCATAGTAAAGCAATTGTTAAGGGGTTACAAATTTTTAAAGATCTCACTATTAAGTCAATTTTCAAAATGGGAAATGTTCGATTCCTTGAGGATGTAGAGTTTACGAGGGAAAATAAGGTTATAAGGTTAATTATTTTGTTTTGGATGAATAATGTCTATATATTTCTTCTATTGCAATTGACAATGATCGGGATCACGAACAAATTCTTGTTCCAGATATTGTTCAAGAAACAATTTCGGATCAAGACAGCATTACAAAATCTTCTATACACAATCAAGATATCGTTCCAGAAAAATAAACTCAACAACCTCAGAACAAATGTCATTAAGGAAATCTACTATATAAAGGAGAAATGCAATTCTGGATGACTTTATAGTCTCTCTCTAAGAAAATAAGGATAACATGGATTGATGAAAGAAGAACTGATCAATCAACTTTCATCAAGCTATGCAAACGAATAATTCTCGAGAGTTGATTGATGTCATGCATAAAGAAATAAAGTTTATGAGTAACAATGACGTTTGGAAATTCATTCCATTGCCTGAAGGTACGAAACTCATTGGTTGTAACTGAATATTTAAAATCAAGAGGGATTCGAAGGGTGATGTGGAGAGATATGATGCTCATCTTGTTGTAAATAAGTTTACTTAAAAGGAAGGCATTGACATTAAAGAGGTTTTTTTCTCCAGTTTCTATAAAAAGACTCTTTTAGGACAATTATGACATTTGTGACACATTTTGATCTTAAATTACATCACATAGTTTACAAATTAAAGAGATTCATTTATGAGTTTAAGCTGATTTCTAGTAATGGTATCACAAATTTTATCAAATAAATATCTCATTTGGCTTTAAGATGAATTCAATTGATGATTGTGTATATCACAAGTTCAGTGGGGAGCAATCATATTTTTTGGTATTGTATGTCGATGACATACTGCTTGTCTGCAATAATATAAACTTATTGCACGAAACCAAGAGATTTCTGTCATGAAATTTTGTAATGAAAAATCTTGACGATACCTCTTTTGTATTAAGGATATAAATACACAAGAATTGTTCTTGGTGTATTTTTAGATTATCACAAAAGAGTTATATCGATAAGTTTCTTAAAAGATTTAGGATGCAGGATTGCAAATCGGTGATACCTATGTTGCTAAGGGAGATAAGTTTAATCTCAATCAATACCCTAAGAATGACCTTGAAGTAAAAGAGATGCAGAAAAATCCCTATACTTTAGCAATTGAGAGTTTAATGTATGCTTAGGTACGCACAGTCCGGATATAGGATTCATTATTGGAATGCTGGCAGATATTTAATTAACTCTGAGATGAAAATTTGGAAAGCAACCATTATGTTATTCAGTATCTATAGAGAACTAAAGATTACACGATCATATTCAGAAAAATCAGACCAATTGGAGATCATTGGATATTCTGATAATGAAATATGACTGCAAAATATTGTCACTAGGTTGCATATTTTAGATGGATTTGAAAGACCACTTTAGTTATTCTGTGACAATAGCGGTCTTGTATTCCAACAGAAGTCTGATGATGTCAAAGTTTATAGACATTACGTTCCTAGTTGTTAAAGAAAGAATTCGGAGTGGTTGGGTTTCTATAAAACATATTAGAACAAACTCCATAATCATGGATCCATTTACTAAATGGTTACCACCCAAGATCTTTTATGAGCATAATACTCACATGGGTGTTGTATCTTTTGATGTTATGCCAGTTTAGTGGGAGTTTGAATTTGGATGTTGTCTATTTTAGACACATTTTTTATCCATGGATATTCAATTTATTTCAGAAATAAAGTATTCAGTTCAGTTCCACTCTAAATAAAGTTTATGGTTGATCTCATTAAAGGATAAGGTAGAACCAGTTGGAAATAGGCATGTTTGGATCACATTACATGTAATTTCCATATTACACATCTACAATTGATCTATGTCATTTGATTGTATTGATGTACGTGATCATTGAGGGTTTAGTTATGATATTTGTAACAAAGACAGCTTTCATCCTATATTGATATAATTAATGGACGAGACTGTTTAGAAATGTTTTTGGTTGTAATAGCAAAAGTTTGGAGCTCATAAGGTTTTACACATTTATAAGGTAACAAATGTGGCCCAAATGAGATATTGTTGGGAAATTATTTAATTTGCCATGTAGGCCGGACTATATGTGTAGAGATCGGATCCATTAGGATTTGTATTTGACGATAGACCGAATACATATGAAAACTATATATAAGGTTATGGTCCACAATTCATATGCGAATTTCTCATTCTTGGCATCATCCCATAAATACAAGAATACAAGAAAAAGTATATTGAAGGGGAAGATACATAAATCCACAATCAAGAATCAAAAAGAAGGTTTGGACCAATTAAATTGAATATTTAAATATCAAGATTCATTACTCAAGATACAAATCAATGGATCAATGTATGTTCCGCGTTAATTAATTTTCTTGATGATTTGACATGAATATATTAGCAATTATGTAAAATTTATAAATTTTAAGGTTCATGAAAAATTTCAACAATTACAACTAGGTGTAGCTAATGGATTGAGTTGCTCGTTGACTTATCATTCTCGGCTCGTATTAAGACGACCTATAAGTTGAGCAACTGAGCTTCAAAAACAATTACAAGACGAGAGAACTCGAATCATGGTCAGCTCATCTTGAGCTCATGACTCGACTTGTTTTTTACTTTTTTACTAATTTAAAAATATAAAAAAATAAAAAAAGGCGAGCTGACTCATGTTGGACTGGAGCCAAAGAATCGAGTCAAACATTGTTTGTGAATAGGAATTAAGTTCGGATATTTAAGGGCAGAATGCAATCAACCCTATCCGTTGGCACCACTAATTACACCACATATATAAATATGCTACTGTACACTATGTTCATGCTAGCAAGTTTTGTGGTGGTAAAGATTCAAGATGTAGAAAGTTGACCTTAAAGTTAAATAGGAGGTTTAAGCAACTTACGGGACAATTCTACGAAATTCCCTGATATCTATAACATAGGATACCATAACTTTCAAAGAAAATTTCTTATTTTATTATTTCTCTTTTTGACTAGACTAGAAATTGAAAGAAACAAGAAGAAGAGCCAATTGAGAAATATATTATCTTAATCTCGACATATGAAATACAGCTAAAACATCATCTATACACACTAATAAAGTCAAGGTCACTACAAAAATTTAATAATGCAAGTTGATGAAATAAAATATTATCTCAAGATTCGTATAGAAATTATTGAGTCATAACAAAATTTAGAGTGCCTCGACTTTGATCTCCACCTGCACGATTTACAATGATGTATCCTCAATATTAAATTTCCGAAAGTCTTCGAATCGGATTTTATTCTCAACAAATATTATTGTTGATTTCATTTCAGATCATTCAATTATTCTAAATAGAAAAATAAGGAATCACATAGTTGAATACATATTTTAATACAAACGTTTTGCCAAAAAAAAAGTCCAAATTGTCAACTGTGTGCCCACCATGTCGATTAGAAGTTAGAACCATTTTTTTCTCTTTTTTTCTCCTATATTCAACTAACGTTTCTTTCAAATAGGTTAATCCGTTTTCTATATAGACTTGTTGAAAAATCGTCAAAATCAAATAAAAATATATGAAGAATAAATGGTAATTGGAATAAATTATGTATAAAGATTTGACAATCTGAGGAAGCAAAAAAAAAAGGTCCACAACTTGCATATGATTCGACTCCCACAATTTCCTCACAATAATAAACAAATGGACCCCATTTGATTAAAGGAGAATAAAAACGTTGACCATTTGGACCCTATTTTTCCACGCCTTCGACGGTCGAGATTTAGACTTTTCATCTCAAACATGGGCCGTCAGATTGTGCGACTTTACGATCAGATCAAGAAGATTCGAGGATTATAGCTGCTGGTGTTTCTGAATTAGACTGGGCATGATTGTGTTCATCTTCGTAAGTCACAATTAGCATCGTTGGATCATCCAAAGCCCGCTCCACATGTTTACGGGCCGTGCACCCTCTTACGCTACTGCACCTGTAATATCCCCTGAAATCGAACAAATTATAAGCAATAATCAGCTTATGATTCAACTAGTATTTCTTTATTGAGTCAACTCAATCATAAAACGAGTCATTCAATGACTGAGTCACGGAACTCACCTAGGATGTGGAGAACCTTTGATGGGCTTTTGACCATACTTCCTCCAAGAATACTCATCAGGTGGAATATCAGCCATCTTCATGCTTATAGCTGCCATTCTAACAACTCTCTTAACCTTTGTTTTCCTAATTCAAATCAAATATCAAAAGATCAATCAATGAATAAAAACTTTATTATGATCCTAAAAATCATATTTTTTGCATATAATTTCTATTAAGGTTTGAAATTTTACCTTTTTTTGGGACAATGGCAACGATCTGCAGAAGACCCACCACCGCACTTGGTGTTTGCGTCATCCGTTGAACTACACTTCCTCTTAAACGTTGACGTCGATAACGGCGGACGGCCGGCAGAAGACACCTGAGAGAGGTTGATCTGAAACCCTGAAGACATAGAAGGCTGAAGACTCTCAGTATCACCAGTCAACGACGAGATAAAAGAACTCGCTGGTGAAGCAAAACTTATTGTTGTCGACGACTCTTTTCTCTCGATTGACCCATTTTTAACCGGCGGCAGAGGAGGCAGCTTCTGAATCGGTGTCGGTCGATAAATTTTTCCACTAGAATTTTCCCTTCCCTTTTCCTCTGAGACATTCTGATGCACCATAGATTTCTGGGTTTGATTAGGGCTGACTTGTTCGGACCGTGGCTCCGGTTTCAGTTGATGATTATTAACTGGGCCACGGCGGAATCGTGCGTGGCCGGTCCGGTTGCGGTCTAGCAAAGAAATAAACTTTCTGAATTTGTTCACCGCCACGTCCGCCACCGCCTGGCAGTCGGTGTTTCTAATTACATCCATAGGTTTTGAAGATGATGGTGTTTGGAAATTTTGTTGAGCAAGCAGCCTTATTAGCTTCTCGACGCTCTGAAATCCGGCCGCCGCCGCTTCTTGGGCGGCGTTCTCTTCGGGTTTCGACGTAAACCTGTAGCCCGGCATTAACTCTACAGCCATCTTCACAAGATCATTCAACAATTAACAAAAACCAGAAAAAGAAATTAGAAGAGTTTGAATTTTACTTGGGGGAGAGATTTGTAGAAGAAAAGTAAGAGAATTAAAACTTGTAAATGGGCAATGGTTATAAAATAGGCAGAGAGAAAGTCAAACAAAAGCTGTTCTCAACTCTCGATAATGTCCACTTTTGACTTCGAAATATGAATCCAATTATATCACTCCACGTGGAAATTTAAGAGAGAGAAACTTTAAAGATGCATTGACCAACGAGCATTGTTCTTATTTTTATTTGTGCGGTGGGAACGGGTTAACTGGTGAACCAGTGGTGGAAAATGATGAATTAGGTTGCAAAAAGTCAAAAAATAGTAATGGAGCCGTTGCATTAGATAATCGATTAGGTTGGCGTCATAGCGCATAGTTGACTTTTTTTTAACAGCTTTTAATTGCAAAATTTAATTTTGGGGTGAGGACCCCACAAGGCATCTGCTTTACTGAAAACCGGGTCGGGTCCTATCTTTTTTCTAATTATGTACGCGTATCAAAGTTTGAATTGAGGTTATTAGTACGAAAGTTCCTACATTTATTTATTTTTCCGCATTTTCACCTTTTACTACAAAAATATCATTTACATCCATTTCTCAATAAAAATGTGTGAAATGATAAATATATCTTTTTATTTAAATAAAATAAAAGAAAAAATGAAGAACAAATAGTCCGTTTGATTCAAAGATAGAATTTGGATGGAAAGAAAACGAATTGCAGTAAATTGAATTACCTAAAACTTGTTTTACTGAAAATTGTCAATTAATTTTGTTTAATTGATATAATTTTTCACCTGAAAAATGTTGAAATTTTCTATATTTTGATATTCGTTTGACTTTATTTTTCATAAAAATTATCAATTAAAGGGATAGAATTTCTTACAATTGAGAATATAATTTGTTTGGATTGCCAAAAAAA
>CAIGRB010101757.1:33116-65363 GCA_903798255.1 Fraxinus quadrangulata | reverse complement strand
AAAAAAAAAAAAAAAAAAAGTGCCATCAAACATTGCAAAAGTGAAAAATAATTCCATTTTTCGTAAGAAAAAAAAGGCCTATCAAACATGCTCTAATTACCATCATAGTCCCATATTTTTCAAAAAACTACAAATGAATCACAAATGAATAATTAAAAATCAAAACTAAAAAAATAAAATCACCCCACTCCACCCATAATTTGAAGATTTTTTAAATTCCCAATGCAAAGAATACCAGACAAATTCTTTCTCAAAATTTGAAACCCATCTGTCAGCATTTCAATCAAAAGAAGGTTAGACAAGCAAAACATGGATTGTAAATTTGGAATCAGATATCCCAACTGATAGTCTTTATTAACACTCTGAATGACCTTTAACCATTTCAAAGGATGAACAAAAAGCAAATCAGTGAGACAATTAGCAATATAATTTTTAAATAAAATAAAGACAGAAAAAAGTAAAAAATTGTAAAGCGAACATTGGTGGTTCTAAATCTGCCTAAGGTTAATTGATAAATGATGCTTAGGGACAGTGTTCTGTTTAGGGTTCATTGATATGCTGAGAGAGAATAACAGCACTCAAATGAAATAAAAGAAAATTGAAAAATTGGATTCAAATTTTTTACAGAGTAAAAGCAAAATTTGTTTAGTATTCTTTCTTCAAGCATTGGGAACTTAAAAAGTCTTCAAATTATGGATGGAGTGGGGTCTTGTATGAAATCACGTATGGGTGGGGTGGGAAGATGGGGGTAATTTTTGTTTTTTTAACGTCACATTAAAATTTTTATTCTCATTTTTTTATTTATTTTTAACCACATATTTTTCAATAAAATAATATTTTTTATCACATTAATAACTTTTCTTTTTTTTAACCACATATTTTAATTTTTAATTATTTATTTGGCATAATATTTTTTAAAAATTGAGACTATGATTGCAATTAATTAGTTATTTATTTTATTTTATTTAAATAAGAGTGTATATTTGTCATTTCACATATTTGTATTGAGAAAATGGATAAAATTGATAATTTTCGCAATGAAATGTGTAAATTGGAATGAAAATGCAAAAAAATAAAATGTACGAATGTTTTACACAGTGATCTTCGAACATAAGTATGTTTTGTGGTAATAACCCTTCGGAAAAAAAAAAACACAGATTTTGTAGAAGTGTCGTATGGGATTCTTTTCTTGCTTCAGTGTATCACAAAGAAGAGAATGACTTTTTGACTTTTTGTTTCTCCAACTCTATAAATAGCAATATTTTAAAAATTGACTTAGTCATCGATTCGAAAAAAAAAAAAAAAGAAATGGTCAAAAGTCAAAAGATTGAATTATGGTCGAATCGAAATTGAACATATAATTTTTTTTAAAAAAAATAAAAAGTACACATTTACAAAAATTTTAAAAAATATATACATCTAAAAATTTAAAAAAATATACATTTATATAGGTCAAATCGATTAAACCTGGAACGGGTCGCAAGTTTTCCAAAAATTGACCAGTGTAATGGATTTTGGGTCGAGTTTTTAATTGGAGATTTTATAAGTCTAATCGGACCAATTTTAGTCCCCATTTTTTCGGTTGAATCGGTCAAGCCAATTCGGTTTTTAAAACACTCATAATTAGCCCATGTTTGATGGCTATTATTTTGANTTTTTTGGTTGAATCGGTCAAGCCAATTCGATTTTTAAAACACTCATAATTAGCTCATGTTTGATGGCTATTATTTTGAAAAAAAACGAAGTTTTGAATGGTAATTTTTTGAAGAATATATTATTATAAAATAAGAAAAATTAAATTTACACGTAAAATATTTTATCATTTAAAATGTATAATTAAAAATAAGTATATGAATTAAAGAAATTTAAAATAATGAGCGTCGACTTAATTTGCTCATTAATGTTTTGTTTTTGTATGAATTGTCGTCTCGAATTAATAAAAAGTCGACAGACCATCAACAAACCACATTGAGACACCAACGTGATCAATTTCTGAGAAAGTAGGCGGACTCTTCTGAGTTCCAAGCCGATCGCAGACTGTCGTTGAACAGAATGGGGGCCTATGACGAGTGAACCACGTTTCTTATCCCTGACTAACAGAACAATTCATTTTCCTGCTTTCCTTAATCGTTCCTAATATTCAAGAAAGCCTGGGGAACATATCTGACATGAAATAACCCGAGACATGTGACCAACAATTGAACCAAGAGTAAAGCTGAACAAACACGGTCACTGACGGGAATTTTTTTCGAGAATGAAGTGGCAGGTTTTGATTGACTGTTTTTTCTTTAACTATATTTTAACCGTCAATGAGAAAATGTCAAGTGTATGTCTATATAAATTATTGTCATTGAATCTTTTTGTATAGCAAAACAAGTAAATCAAATTGTTGACGTATAAAAATGAAGCCCAATTAAATTGTTCAAGAAATAGAGCCCAATTAAAAAATTCGGAGAATAAGCCCAAATGAGATCATATAAAATATAATGGAGACTCATCATCATCCAAGCCGCCAAAACGCTCAAAATCTGAGCAAATAAAGTGCCTTATTGTCGCTCAGAGCGATGATCCTATTCTCGCCTAAGCTCGTGAGTCACCCAAGATCTGAGCGAGCATAGCGTCCTGTTTGATATTTAAAGCAGCGATTATTGAAGCAGTTAATGGACAATCTTATCACATTCCACGATCCAAGAATCCCGATTGCAAGCAGTTAAATAATGGGAGTAATGATAGCGGTTAAAGTGGTAGTTTATTGACAAATCATCCATCGTGAAGAAAGTGGGTAGTTATAGGGCGATAAACAATTTCCAAACAGTTTTACAAGAAAAACTGTCAAAGAAGTATAAAAGAGAAAGAAGACATAGAAAGAAAGGATCTGAATCAATCACTCTCAAACAAAGAATTATGTAATTTCATTTTTTTTAATCATTTCTATCAACTTTCAAATTGCTTTGTGTACTTGTGTTTCTTGGAGGCGTTTTGCTTCTCGTGAATTGTAATCTTCATAAATAAAGCACCCCTCGTTGGGACTTTCTCTCGAAATGTTTGTTTCTTACACAATCATCTGAATCTTATTTTAATTGTTAGCGATTTCCACGCGAAACATATATACAAGGAATCTTTAAACTAGAGGAAGAGGTAAGAACGTTCCAAATATACTACACTCTTTTAATATTCTTTTAATTCATTACACCTTCCTAAAACCCCTCTTCCTCACACCGAAAGGGGACCCAGGACGACGTTCCCAACCCCTTGTGCAAGTTCAGCCATCACGATTGGAATCTCTCAAGCGATGAGGAAATCAACCTCACTGGAGGCCATTCTTGAGGTTGGCCACTTAAATCCATCACAATGAGTACTAGTAATACCCAAAAAATAATAATTGTTTTCTATTACTTTAATTTATATTTCATTTTTCATTTTTTAATGTAGATTTGAAAGCTTGGAGCGAAGGAACCAATGGGAATGGAAAGGAAATTTGCCTATGTTTTTGTGTATTTACTTTTTGGTCATTTGAATACATTGGTGAATGTATTTTACAACTTGTTATTTGAATTTTTAAATTTGGACTACGTTTGTTATTTTGTAAGAACTAATATGAAAATGACAAATAGATAGGAGGTCTATGATTAGATACTGTACTTTTTATTTTAGGTGGAAATCTTGTGACGGTGAAAGTAATATGCAATCAGTTTACATATGAAATGGCTGGGTTTCGTTTCGATTCCATAATTAAATTTGAATTCTACAATTCTATTTACATATATCCATTAATTCTTGGTTCGATTCGATTCGACTAAAATTAAACCAAACAATACTATGCTCAAGCCTAGTGTCGATTACACATGTTTCAGTTTACATGTCTATGCCCAGTAAGTGGGGATGCATAATGCATGTTACAAGATCAACCATGGTCCATGGACGATAAATTTAAAAAAAAAAACAAAAAACCCCGCACACACACACGCACGCACAAAAAAATTTAACTTAAAATCAACAAGAATCTATTATTGAATTCTAACTTCGGAGATTTTTTTTTTTTTAAATTAAAATCCTTAAATAAAAATTGCGCAACTTAAAGTTTCTATGGGCCGAAACGTCTTAAGAGGCCCAGTTTTCGTCGCCAACCCAAACCAAAACTGTGACAATTTGTCCAGCCAAGTTAGGCCTTTCGCATACAAACTTTCTAGCCTCGCATGGACCACCTGACCCAACCCTCATGGGACAGTAATGTCCCAGGTCCATTAAACAGTAGAGATTGCCTTTTCGAAATGTCATCCAGCAATGTTTTCAAAACGAAAGGGATTGATAACTTGTGATGGAAAACAAACGAAAGGGATTGATAACTTGTGATGGAAAATATCCATTGTAACTTGTCCAACCCGTTCAAGAAATGGCCATAAACTAGAATCTTTATCCCCCATCAACCAATGGAATTTCGAGATCTATCGACTTCATTGTGTCGTAAGCCGAATATTTTGACTCCTAATAAAACTTGTTCGAACCAAGTAGCAAAATGGAAACATTATCACTAGTATTATTGTCGTTATTTGTAAAAGTAGCACGTAAAGAATATCAAAAATTATTTTTGGAAAATTGAAGAAGATTCTATTTTGAGAGTTAGCACGCTACTTTCCAGATCACGGCCACATCTGCCGTTCAAATGGTATCAAAAGGCCAAATCAAAGCCGTATATTATTATATTAGAGTTTGGTTATAGTATTCTACCCCGTCCCTACAACATAAATATCACAACAATTTATAATTATGAAAAAGAAAGCCGTCCCTACAACATAAATAACGCAACAATTTAAAATTATGAAATAGAAATAGTTTCTTATATATTATACTTATAAATCTATGCCATTTTGTTAATTCATGTAGCGCATTTAGGACATGAATGTTTTCGTTTTTCTAAGAAATTATTTTGAACTAGCTTTTTTAAAAAGCACGTTAATCCATACAACAGTCTTCGACGATATTTTAAAAAGTTAGAAGTGAAAGCAAAAGTCATATCAAATATGTCCAAAGTTCTTCCGAAAACCTATTCGAAATCAAGAAACGGTTTCTTTGCCAAATGGACATTTTATGACTTGTTTGACGTAGATTGTGAAAAGTTTTTTGAATGATGCATGGTTAGAAAGTATAGAATAGTTGTAGATTTTATTTATAAAATTATATTTTATTTTTGAAGAAAAATAATTTTTTTTTTTAAAAGAGTCACTCATAAATCTGTAATTAAAATGAGCTTTCCAGTGTCGAAAAGACGACAATTGGTCCTGAAAAACGTAGATAGATTTTGTGAGGAGTTTTGAGAATACACGGCACTCGGCGATGGCTTGAGATGTTTCAGCCACCAGACTGCAGCAAACAACGTGGCCTTGTCTCTCCCGTGTACATTAAATATTTCAGTATCTACCCCCAACGGTTTAAACCGATCACACGTTTCTTTCTTGTCCAGACCAACAAAATATTTTAAACTCGTCCCTCTACCTACCTTAGTTATCCTTTTAACCTCTATTGAAATAACGTCGCTGATATTGTTATTTATCGTGTTTGGCCCTTATTTTTCCTTAAATATATTTTTAACCTTTCAATAGATTCATAACTTTCGTCAATTTTTTAATCGCACGTTTTATAAAATCTAGTAAAATATAATAAAATCCCGATTTTAAATATATTAAATAGGGGTTTAATGTAACTATACTACCACTTTCAAAATAAATAAATAAATAAAAGATGCATTTCGGGCTTACTTTATTGAATGGTTGGTATAGTCATCACTGTCCATTAATCAGCTTTTTTGATTATCTGCCCATTCTTTGTATGTTAGAGCTTGTTTGGCTACACTTTTAGTTACGAATAATTTATTTGTTGAAAAATATTAAAAATAAAGAGTTTACTTTGTTTAAAAGCAACCCCTATACTTTAAACATTAAGCCCCTATTTGTTTCTGATTAAAATTTAATTTTAATTTTAATTATATTTCATGGAGTTCACAATTTTTCAATCATACATTTCATCAATTTTTATCAAAATCTACTAAAAATTTAATTTTAATCTACAACGGGGGCTAAACTAAATAATTTTTTTTCTTTTTCTTAAGAAAATGGGATTATAAACTCATCGTTGCATGCCAGTTCATTAAAATAGGTGGTTAAGCATGAAATTTAATGAATTTATAAATTTTTTTAGAGGATATTTTTCCCAAACTTTCGGGAATTTTATACACTGCTCTGCTCATCACATAATTGGACATTGGTGGTACCCAGGGCCCCACCCATTGAATATGTACGTATGTCTTATCTCTCTCTCTTCTTTTGTCTACTCCCTACTTTGATTCGCTGCCGTTAACATCTCATTCAGATACACACACTCTCTCTCTCACTCATCTACGTGCATTCCCTCTCGTCAAGTATTCAATTTTGAATTTTTTACTCATTTTCTAGATTATTTCACAAGAAAATAAGTTCTTAAACCACATTTCCCATATTATCCCTCCATCTTTCCTTTATATAATTCATTCTTCTCTAGCTACTAAAGATCCAATCCAACAAAACATGGCTGTTGCGACTTCATCGACCATGTCTATCCTCTTCCTTATCCTCTTCACTCTGTTCTTGGCAAAAACAAATGCATCAGACATGTCCATAATCTCGTACGATGAGAAAAACAACGTTAATGGTCCCGTTTTGCCGTCTCACGACGAGATCATGTCGATGTACGAGGCATGGATAGTGAAACACTCGAAATCATATAATGCTTTGGGAGAGAAGGAGAAGAGGTTTCAGATTTTTAAGGATAATTTGAGGTACATAGATGAGCATAACGCTAAAGCTAACCAGACATACAAGCTAGGTCTGAACCGGTTTGCCGATCAGACCAACGAGGAGTACCGGAGCAAGTATTTAGGCTGGAAAAATGTCGCTAATCGGAGTTTTCCTAGAGTCAAAAGTAACCGGTACGATCCCAAGGAGGATGACAGTTTGCCTGACTCGATCGACTGGAGGAAAAAAGGAGCAGTCAATCCGATCAAAGATCAAGGAAGCTGTGGTAAGCCCCCTTTTTTTACCTACTTGAGCAAGCATGTTACGCTACTACTTAAAACACACTTTTTCAGAAACGAGAATTGATTATTATTTTTAATTAACATATAATTTTTTTTGTGTGTGTTAAAATTTTAATATTTTTTATTGTGGGGTTAATTATAATATTTTACTAATTTATTAATAAATGCAATATTTTAATTAATTAAATGTAATTTTTTATTTAGTAATTTTAGTAGTAATATAATATGTAATTAAATGATTTTTGAAATAAATTAGTTGTTGAGAANTTCCTGATGCCTCATGTCCTGCAGTGCTGCATCCGAAGAATGGCATTAGTTTTACAATCAGTATAATTTTCACAAGAATTATATTATGTAGCATTATTGGTGCAACATTATTCTATGTGGATGCTAAACGCTAGTTCTATTTACATAGCATTACTGATGGAGAATAAAAATAGTTTAATATTAATTAAGTTTATTCTAGAGTAGGGTGTGTTTGAGCCACGTTATTTTGGAAAAATATGTTTTGGAATAGTAGATTGATGGAGAATGTATGGTTGAAAAATGAGGAAAAATTATTGATGTGATGGAAAATATTATTTTATTGAAGAATGTGTGGTTGAAAATTAGTAGAAGAATGAGAGTGAAAAAAATAATGTGGCTCAAATAGAATGAAAAAAAAAGTATTTTTTTGGGTATATAATGAATTTTGGAATAATTTTTTGTTCGTCGATATAGAAAGGGGGGAAATTTATTGGAAGAAAAAGAAAATTAGACTATAGTGAAATCCCTATTTTACCATCCCCATGTTTGAAATATTGAACATGATTGGACATTACAAAAGAAGAAAAGAAATATAATGTAGAATTTTGACCCCATGATATGACAGTTTATGACTGAATAGACAATTAAGAATTTACCCAGTAATATTTTATTACAATAATTAATGATTTTGGACCAAGTTTTCTTTATTAAGAAACTGAGGATCATAGCATAATCAAGATTGATAACCATGAACATGGGATTTGATTATATAGAAATGGGCAGGGAAGAGATATATTAATTAATTAATGGAAATGGAAATGGAAATGGAAATGCAGGGAGTTGCTGGGCATTTTCAACTATTGCTTCTGTAGAAGGAATAAATCAGATAGAGACAGGTGAATTGCTGTCTTTATCGGAGCAAGAACTGGTCGACTGTGATAGATCATATGACGAAGGTTGCAACGGAGGCCTTATGGACTACGGATTCGAGTTCATAATAAAAAATGGTGGCATTGACACTGAAGAAGATTATCCTTATACAGGCTACGATGGCAGATGTGACCAATACAGGGTAGGTATCGACACTGAATAAGATTATCCTTATAATTTTGTCATAAAAAAAAGTTACTTTACCATATATTTATTTGATATACTACTTTTGCTGTCTGTCTATGCAGAAAAATGCCAAGGTTGTCTCCATTGATGGTTATGAAGACGTAACTCCATATAACGAAAAGGCGCTACAGAAGGCCGTGGCAAATCAACCAGTGAGCATTGCCATGGAAGGTTCTGGGATCGGCTTCCAGTTATACGAATCGGTATATAAATTTTTCTCCTCTTGCAACTCGCCTTCTGAATCAATCGTAGTTTATTTTTAAATATTTTCTTTCGAAAAAATCTGTCCAGGGCATATTCACTGGAGAGTGTGGCACTGCTTTAGACCACGGTGTGAATGTTGTAGGATATGGTACCGAAAATGGTCTTGATTACTGGATTATTAGAAACTCATGGGGTGAATACTGGGGAGAAAAGGGCTACATCAGGATGCAGCGTAATGTGGCTGCCAAAACCGGTCTATGTGGATTAGCTGTAGAGCCGTCGTACCCAATCAAGACTGGCAAAAATCCGCCAAACCCCGGTCCATCTCCTCCATCTCCATCCAAGCCTGACAATGCTTGTGATGAGTTTTCTGTATGCCCTGAGAGTAATACTTGCTGCTGTCTCGAGGAATTACTTGGCTCGTGCTTTATATGGGGATGCTGCCCTCTCGAGAGTGCCACGTGTTGTGAAGACAATTCCAGTTGCTGCCCCCATGCATACCCTGTGTGTCACATATACTCAGGCACCTGTTCACTGGTAAGAAATAAATTGAATCTCGACTATCGAGCTTGTTTCTAATTGATCACATATTCACTTTCGAACTCGTGATGCAGGGCAAGGGAAATCCCTTTGGAGTGAAGGCACTGAAGCGTGTTCGAGCAAAGCGAATTGGAGCTTCTCGCAGTACTGAGGGAAGAACGAGCAGCTCTTAAGGAAATATCGTAGATCTTAACCTGGTGGATGAGATAGGAAAGTGCTTCACTACGAACTCTTTCCATATTTCACCCGTTGGGTTGACAAGATCACAGCATGATGAAATCTATCTTTGTCTATATTTCTAGTACTTCGATTATGCAACAAACAGGGTTATTGTTTCTCCACTGCCCAGTTGTGTCTAGTGTAAATTTCGTTGACACTCGATGTCGTTTGTCTAGCACATTTCTTATTCTCCTTTGTACTTCGTATTTGATAAATTGCATGACTTGATTTCCGTTAGTATCAGTCAAGTTTGAATGAACGCACTGGAATTTGGTTGGAGGCTCGGATTGTGATTAATAAGGAAACAACCTGAGTTCACTTGCAGAACTATCCATGTCCAACCCATGCAGCAGCCGTAAACTGCAATAGAGGCCCATAATAACATATAAGACGCAAAAGTTGTACCGTAAACAGCAATAGAGGCCCATAATAACATATAAGACGCAAAAGTTGTAATATCAAACAGCAAAAATCGTCAAATTTTCGTGAAACTTCTACAGGTAAAGCAGCACGGATAAGTGCAATTTATCAGCGTTTACAATGAACTAGAACCGAGCAGGATGTATCTGTCACAGGGCAGAGCATTACACAAAAGAAATTGCGGAACTATTGAACTTACTCATGCCCACCCGTTGAATGCTTCAAGAATACTAATACAACACCCTTAAATCAACTTGTAACCCTAAAGATAAAGTTGTCTTCTGAATGAAATGTGCTAATTAAGCTGAAACGTTAAGGCCTGGAAGTGCTCACGTCATCAGTGGAAGCTGCCTTCTTCCCAGAGTAACGCTGGACAAAAAGACGAACATTTTAATCTCTTTAAATTGATTATGTAAGAAATGCCAAATATAACAACAGATGCATTGAGAAAACTGTACAATTCAAATACCTGCTTCCCAAAAGTGAATGGAACATATTTATATTTCATCATGTGCAGTATTTGCCTCTTCATTGTTGAGACGAACAGCACCAACCAGTAGAACAATAGAATTGGCCAAAACACAGGTACATCAAAGGCACTGAAGAAGGTCAGCACAAAGGCAAAGCATAATGCCTTTGTAAGTGAATGCCTGACATCGGAAGTATCAAAATTAAACCATCTATTTCCAGCTCAAGATTCAAATTTTACATGGGGTTGGGATTAATGAAAGAAAGTAGCAAAATAATAGCTATAGAAGGGAACATATAATCTCGCCAAATTCCTTCAAATTAAAAAAATGTAAGAGACGAAGCTTACTTTTCATGTTGACAAACCATCAAATGGTAAATAGACTTGTAACTCTTTGACAAAGTCACTTCTCCGGATTAATAAATAAATAAATAAAATAATGACAGATATTCCAATAATGTTGTTGTAATTAAAGATAATATTATCAAATCAGTATAAAACTCTAATGGGGATGTGTTTGACTCCAAAGATGCAGATGATATCTATTATGCCTTAAAATAGGGTACACAGTTAAGGGCCCAGAAGGTGTTCAGCATAACACCAAGGCAGTAAGCTCAACAGAGCTAGATCAGCTCAAAAGATGTTGGCTTGGCGCTAGTATACTTTGCAGTTGTGTTAAGACAATAGCATGTGAAGCATTCATGATCAGTTGGATAAGTCCTGAGGATGATAGGAAATCTCATTTGGAGTTCCAAGATGGTTTAACAAGCATGATCAACGGGAACGTATGTCCTCTCCCCCTAACTCCTCCTATTAGTAACCCCAAAAGGCTATTCACTTGAGGAGTTTACACACTCTTAAATTGTAAACGCACACAAAAAACTCCACTACATGTTCTTATACTCTAGGTGGTTGAGACACTGGCCAACTCTAGGTGGCAACCAAATGGCTTGCAAGACAACACCGCCAAATCAATGGGACAGAGAAAGCAATTTTTCTCATCATATGGAAATTAAAAATCGGAAAGAGGGCAAAGTGTACTAACAACATTTCTCTTTCAATTTAACACCAAATTTCCAGGAAAATGATCATACGCTAATTCGGCAATGGGAATTCCATAAAAACCAATCACGATCCACCTAAGGACCTATTTTGCCTGGTGGCACGATCAAGAGTAGTGCAACACAATTGCACCAGAAACAGTAATGCACTGCAAGCTTATCTTTGAGGGTGCCCGGAAATCCGAACAGTTTTAAAAAGAATCAAGTGAAAATAATATGATTTAATCTCCTTGACACGAACTAAGTTTGCACCTCCTAAACAATATCACTGTATTCAAAATTTTATCTGGATAGATCTGTTCACGTGCTCTTTCCAATTAAACATTAACAAGGATACTACCACCTGCAAGTCCATAGGCATCTATGTCAGTAGCCTCACTTGGAGAAGTATACGCTAAGGTTAGACAACACATCAAGTGCTAAGCATAAAAAAATGCAAACATAAGTACCCTAGCCTAAAATATATTCATGCTTATGCAAGTTGAATACTATCTTTTACAAAAAATAGTGGTGTACATTAATAAATATAACATCAACACTTATTATCTACAAATCAAAAAGTCGGATGTCAACAAGTCATGAAATCCTTTCAGAATGATGTATTAATAATATCCCAGCTCTAATGGAGGGCACACTGTACATTCAGAAAAAAATAATCTGACTACAATGTATTAAGACTTGAATTGATCATAGAGATGGATTAGTAATAGGAAGCAGTACCTAACAGGGAACTAGGAACTTATTGTGTATAAGTAAAAAAACCTCATAATATCACAAGTATTTGATTTGATAGAACGAAGACTGAATGCATCTGGATAAATTAGAAGATGAGAGAAAAAGTACAAATCCAGATGATCACATCTAGGACGTGGACGCCTCAAAAGGATATGATTACAATGACAAGGCTGCGCATGAAATGGAGCAACTCCCCAAGTTTCCCTTCTTATTTTTTCTCTTCTAGCATCCATTCACTCTGTCACTATAACTGTTCTATTCATAAAATGAAAGAAGTTAGCGCGGAATGCAAGCTAAAGATCCACAGTTTTATTCACTTTTCACTCAGTAGCATGTGTAAAACACTACACGAGATTATCACCCAGGAAAACTATGAAAGAGCAAAAGGACCCTACTGTAGACGAACTGTGGAGCTTAGTTAAATTTTTTCTCCCTTCCTCTCTTCCACTACAGTGTCATGTTTCTCTCCCTCTGCACCATAAGATCTCTACTCCATTTCCTGATCATCTAAAAAACATGCTCTTACCAATTATTTGAGTGCAAAGAGTTTGGGTTACAGACTCACAAATAATGGTACCAAAAACGGTTAGCCAGAAGAAATGGATATATGAAGCTAACCTCCCTTGGTTAGATAATAAGCTTTCTTAAAAGCAAAACTAGCAGACTTCATGCCGTGTACACAAATTTGAGCCACAAAACGCTTTAAAATACTCCCATAGTTCACTTAAATTTCAAGAACACTAATTCAACATCAAGCTTCAGGATCACTGTGTTCAAATATGAAACGTTTCATTTCAAAACTAAAAATACAAACCTACAGGTAAAATTGAAATATCAAGAAAACACAAATTTACCTATCGCCCATCATATGCTCAAAAAATTCTTTTCTTTTTCCTTTTTATCTCTTTGGTTGGAGGGTGGGGACCTTAAACGTTCAAATCACACGAGAAATTCATAATCATACAACCTCTGAAATCATTAACAGAAACGAAAAAACGATCAATTTCCCACTATTCTACTATTCCATTATAACCATATAAACACGTGAACAATTAAATCACAACCTAACCAGTCTAAATCTTAAATAGATCAAGAAAGACGCCTTACCAGAACTTAAACTCGGGGAGGCGACGGACAAAGGGGCGGAACTCGTCGGAGCCCCGGGTTGGGAGGGTAGGTCCATCCCTGATATCCTGGATCTCAGGGTCGACATTCGGGGACAGGAATGCTATAAGCAGTTGCAGGATATAGATGCCGAGGCCGTACGTTATGATATAGTAACCCTGAACCATATACACGCGCAAGGCATAGATCAACGTGATAACCGACAGGAAGATCCAACGGTACAAGACCAACGGCGTCGATTTGTCCAATAAATGCTGGTAGCGCCTCCACATGGCGTGGGTAAATCGTGTCACTGCGGATGTAGGATTGTCGCCGCCGGCGACGCCTGCTCCGCCACCCACATCCATGTTTTATTTTTATTTTTTGTTACGTTTGCGTGTAAGAAGAAACTATTACAGAGAGTAAAAATGTCCCTCTCTCGTTCTGTATGGTTCGTTAATAGAACGAACGGTAGCCAGTGATATGATTAGTGGTAATGGACGTAAACAGCACTAATTAAGTTACTAATACTTCCTCGTACAAATATTTATGATGCATAACAAGTGCAAATTTCTAAAAATACATTTGTAATATGCAAATGAATAAATAATACATATTTTAAGAAATTTTCACGAAGTGCTCGTGACCCTCAAGGTCCCATGCCTCAAGCAACCTCCTCTCCCTGCTTGGGTTGACTAGCTCAAAATAAGCCATACATGTACGCTTATGGACAGAATGTTACACAAAATCTAGGCTACATATAACACTATTAGTGCACTTTTTGACAATATAGAATATTACGCTTAGTTGTTGGTGACATTTTCGTACCATATGAGGAAGGGAATGTACTCATGGCGTGACATTCTCTCCATTCAATCTGCTAACAACCTTGCAGCAATAATTGAGTTTCGCATCATCGCGCAACTTTCTCATTGCAAGAATTTTCACAATTGTGGCCCATCCCCTGATGGATGGACATCCACATGGTACATATTCGGACATCGGCTTGCAATACCTCTGTACATACAGTTTCCGACATCAACCTTAACCATATGTCCCTCAAGTATTAGTTTATTGGATGGATGGCATTTGTCACAACGCTACTGTGCATATCAAAGCATCAACACGCGTACATCATCGTGATTTCCTTTGCAATGTTCACCACACTCCATGAAATAAACAACAAATCACATAAGCTCGTTGGCACAATGCCTACCTTTATCATCTATCATACCAAAAGCTTTCTTCATTGATTTTGCTTGCTTATCGACTCATTTGGCAAATATGCTGAGGTCCCAAAATCATTTTCGCAAGAATGCACGCCAGTGATCTCCAGTAACCAACAACGCTCATTCAAGCAAGCTCGCTTTGCTACCAACTTTCGCGAACCACCCGTGCAGTCCCCAAGGTCCAACATCCAAGGCGGTCTTCTCCCTTGCTCGAAAACAATCGGCATGCAAGCAAGCTTAAGGGTAGGATACCGCACGATACTTGCACATGTAACACCATCAATGAACTCTTAGATAATATAGACCATACGTTTAGATGTTGATGACCTTGACATGTCACATGGGAAAGGGAATATACTCGGTATGTGACACTTCTCATGGATGCATTCAATTTTACTTTCTTTGTACAAATATTTATGATGCATGACAAGTGAAAAATTCTAAAGAAATATATTTATACACATTTTAAGAATTTGACCATTTTCCTAGCACTTGATAGTATTTTCAGGGCGTCCAAAGATTCAATCATTTCTCTATGATTTCTCTTGGACTGTCCCTTCTAATGGGTTTCAAAGATAAAGATCATTTATTGGATTGACTCATAAACTGACCAAAGAAATCCATGAATGAATCATGAATTGTCTTCTTATGATTCATCAAATTAATTCTTAACCAACAGTATCTCGATCTTAAAAATACCAGAGCGTCAAAATTATTAATCATCTTGCCCGGTGGAAAGGCTAAATCTAGTATGGACCGATGATTTGGACAATATGCCCCAGTTCTTTTTAAAGATCGTCCTTCTCCAAATAATTAAGATGCAAACTCAAACGTAAAAAACAACCGATAACAACATATTTAAAGTTGAATCAAAAGCTGCAACTCAAACCTACCTAAATCCAATCGGGTTTTCGAGTTATTGATTTAAGTGACTAGTCCTACGAGAGAGTATATTTCTTAAACTGACTCAACGTTATGTATTCGGCCCCTGTTTGATAATCATTATTTTTAAACTTTCTTTTTATATACTCATTTTCAATCACACATTCACAAAATAAAATATTTTGCACGTAAACTAAAAATTTTTCCCTACTTTTGAACCACACATTTTCCTAAAAATCACCATTCAAAACTCTTTTTTCCTCAATTAATGGTTATCAAATAGGGGCTCATCAACTTAGGAACTGTTGATTTAAACTATATCAATCCAAGGGTTATGCAATATGTACACCCTCTTTTTAACATAATTTTTTACTTACACTCACAATAGGGTATGGAGACCGCACATTTGGAAGTTTTTTATTCACGCGTGCCCCGCACCCATGTGAGAGGGTGGCACATTTTCGGTAACCCCTATTCGATAAAAATAGAATTATCCATCAATCTAAAGGGTATCTTTTTCAATACATGTTTAGTCGACCAAGTTGTGAATTATCAAATTCCTTGTCCCTGTTCCAAGTCAACTTGTAGCCTGCAAAATTATTGCTGTGCTTGGTATTATTAAGTCTTAAAAAGCAGCTGTATTTTGGATTCAATTGACCAACGTTGAAAACTGAATTCAGATGAATGTAAAAGCTTACAAGAAGCTGCAAAACTATTAGAAGATGACTTTAACCATTGTGGACAGATGTGCCTAACTACTAATTCTAGTCATACGCATTTTTAAATGTTTAGATGTAAATATATCGAGTTTTGAGATTTCGTTTGAAAAGATCTATCTTGCTAGAGGTAGAATAAATTTTCATACATCCATTATGATTTTCATAATTTCAGCGACTTAAGTTTCACTCTTGACTTATTGCTTCATTTCTCTTTATAGCCTTTTGTCTATGTAGTCATTGAATGAGTAGATAAAACAGCGTTGATAATAGCAAACAATGCAAGATCGTGTTCTCGTTTGGATGCACATGCCAACTAACAAGTTGTCAATATACAAACATTCTTTGACATTTTCATGAGACTATCAATCCGCGGGGAATACATTTTTCGTTCTTATTTTTTGTTTTTCAAGGCAATTGATGAGTTAGATCAAAAGTCAACTCTCTGACGCATGGAAGAGTAATTTCTTGATTGCTTCCTTCCATTTGCTTACATAAAAGTAATGAATATTTCATCATTTTGACAAGTTCTTGAAGCTTGATCATCATGGTTGGAGCACCCATTTCTTTCTCCGGCAATCAATCGCAGCCACCGCCTGCTGGCCTCCAAGGTATGTATAGAATACTTGGATAAATCTCACTTACAAAATCATCAATTTATATGTGCAATTCAATGTATATCTACTTTTCATTCTAGGTATTAACAAAGCTGAGAATTCGGACTCGTCGAAATATGCTTCAGTACAACCTCAGCTGTATGCAACACCAAATGCAACAATTTCAACTCTTTTGCCATATAATGGATTGTCACCACAAGGTCAACCACCACCACCGGCTTGCACCCTCGCGCCACCTTACCAGACTACGGCTGCTCCTTATACTAACTTGACAACTCCAAACCCAGCATCAATGCCTCCTAATGCTACCTTCCCTCCTAATCCATCGATGTTATACCCCACACAATTACCTAATCCAGTCGCCTCGTCTCCATTTCCATCAAATCCAACCAATCCCGCCCCTTATCCTCCGTCATCTGTTGCCCCCCCTCCTTTCCCGCCGTATTCAACTACCCCCAATAACTCGTATCCTCCATGTTCAGCTGCCCCGGTAAATTCTTATCCTCCAACTTCGGCTGCACCCGGAAATTCTTATCCTCCAAGTTCAATAGCCCCATCTCCAATTCCTCCTAGTTCAACAAATCCAAGTCCTTTCACTTGTTTAGACATCACGTTAAAACACTGGAGCCTGTTTGAACCTTTTTTTTTTAGGTCAAAAATACATTTTGACATAATAATTTAACTTAGAGTGTATGGTTAAAAAATAAAAATAAAAAAACTCTTAAATTTGCATAAAATATTATTATTCTATTGGAAAAAATATATATTTTGAAAATAATGAGCACTAAACAAAGGTTAAATATAGAATGTGAAATGAAAACTTGAGTACCCTAGCCTAACATAAATAATAATGCTTATGCAAGATGAGTAATATCTTTTTCTAAAATAATGATGTAAATTAACAAGAATGATCATAGTGATGGTGCAATCCAACCCTTTTAAATGTCAAAAAAAAAAAAAAGGGTACATGTAATATGATTGAAATTAATAATTACTACATCAACACGTTACCTACAAATCAAAAAATCACATATCAACAAGCCGTGCAATCCGTTCAAAACAATGTATTCATAATTTCTAAAGCTCTAATGAAGGTCACTGCACTTTCAGCCCGAAAATAATGTGTACAATATATGAATTAGAATGATCCTAGAAAATAATGTCTACAATCTATGAATTAGAATGATCATAGTGATAGTTTAGTAATAGGAAGCAAAAACTAACAGGGAACTAGGTACTGTCTGTCTCTAAGTGACAAAATTGATAAATCATAAGTAATTTAATGGAATGAAGAACAAATGAGTGGAAAAATTAAGAGGACGAAGGAAAAAAATACAAATTCAGATAATCACGTCTATGGGCATAGGCATAGCCCCAAAATGGATACTTAAAATCCATCACCGACGCTATACCCTCCACAACCACCTTATATAGCAGCCCTTCCTCCAAATCCAAACCACTCCCGCCCCTCATCCTCCGTCATCTCCTGCCCCATCCCCAAGTGATCCCCAACCCACTCCTTTCCCTCCATTCATAATTTGTATCCTCCACGTTCAGCCACCCCTGTAAATTCTTGTCCAAGTTCAGTAGCCCCATCTCCATTTTCTACTAGTTCAACAAATCCAAGTCCTTACCCTCCTAATTCAGCAGCCCCGTCTCCATTCCCCACGTACCCTCCTAATCCAGCCGGCACCTACTCATCATCTCCTTTATCTACTGCTCAATCGCCTGCGTATCCTCCCCAGTCATATCCTCCCATGGGCTACCCTTCACAACCTAACACATATAACCCTCAGGCTCCAAGCGGTTACCCTCCAGCAGGTACATGGTTATCTCAATTACATGTTGCTAAAACGATGCACACATTGTACTAAGATTTTCTATAGAATACTGCCTTGGTGCACACTTGCATGATTTAATTTGTAATGACTACTCTTGCAGGGCAGTCAAGTGGAACCTACCCACCACCATCTACTGATTATTATCAACAGGCACCTCCCCCAAGCGGAGTCTATCCACATCCCTGATCAAAACCTGATCATCATTGCATAAGAATTTGAATTGAACTTCATGTTAAGTGTTTGTTGCTTCAGAGATTGAAAGTATCACATTTATGTATTATGTTTTCCCGAGATTAATAAAATAATTTTATAAATGTATATGTATTCTTCAGTAAACTGTGGCGAAAAGATCTGATAACAAGTAGCTACTTCGCATGGATTCTTGCGAAAAATCCTTTTTCTTAATTTTGTAATTGAACTCATTCACACGTTCAAACTCAAAGTATCATCTTTTGCGTAGGAATTTCTTTTAGTTGCGAATTCTCAGTAGGTTTTCGTCCGTTTGTCTCTTGATGAAGAAACTTGGTCTTTGTCCCAGCTTGGAGAACAAATGGTGCATCACCTCATTTTTGTTATGAAATTCATTGGATATTATCAAGTTGAAGCTCTTATACAAATTTTGAGCATGAGGAAGATTTTAAACCAATCTGTCCAGCACCTTTGCCATTATTTAGATGAGAGCATCGTCACTTTCCATTTCTCGTGGCAACTCTTCACTTCCATTGTTTTGCATTGCCTTATTCCCACTTTATGAAACTAGTCCTATTTATATGTAAAAATAACGAGAAGTTACCAAAATCTTGCTCTCATCCACGTCTCTTTGTCTAATAGTGTTAGGTGTTTGTGGAAAGGTGAAGATGTAAGTCTAACTGCATAACGTTCCAGTCTCAAGCGTGTGCCCACTTAATTCTTAATCGGAAGATCCATGTAAGGGTAAAAGGTCAGTTATACAGAACAATTATTAGACCTCCTATGCTTTATTTATTGATTGTTGGGCTGTTAAATGGAAAAATGTAATGCTCTCTTTCATCAAAGTGGTGTATCTCAGCATAAAGTCGTGGAAGGAATGGTTGATCAAATCTGATTAATATAGCTTCTTGTGGCTTCTAAAGATCTAGTTTCTTTGGAATGTGTAATGAATGTAGTAATGAAGCTTTTATAATTTATGACCATAAACTTTCGTCCACCACTCATTTAAATTTATTTATAATCTAAACTGTTTATAAACACTTTCCAAGCATTCTTAACATACTGCAAAAATAGTTTAGTAGCACAGAAGAAGGTAGGATCAAGAAGCTAAAGATGAGACTCTCCTCGCAGTAACGCCGAATAATCGAACACTTAGTAATTGACCTTAAAAGAACAATTGCTTCCAAAACAAACGCGTGACATCTAGCCATCCCTCTCATTACCTTATGATACAACAGTGAAACCCGAAGAGCTTAAATTGATCTCCAGAGGCCAAATAACAACTACTTTATCATCTCATATATCCACTCAGTTTGTTTCCTCTGTTAGCAATTCATATAGGTTGCAGAAAAACAGGTCACACAACTGGATTATATTATACAAGGCTATCCTTGTACAAAGAAAATAGTCAAAAACAGCCCACAAAAAGATCAACAGTGAACGATTTGATGTTCACAACACATTTAATCTCATTCGACAATCATACAATTTCATTACATGGTCATATATGACACGATTGGGACTAAGAAAATGAAGTGCAGGAAACTAATTCATTTTGTTCTAATGATCAACATTCTGAAAGAATTAGAAATGTGAAGGATTGACATCCAACAATTTGACATAGCATGGCATCATTGGCACCATGACATATTTCCACAACCAAACTAAGGACAAGAATAAAGCTTGTGACAGCAAGTTGTAAACTTGATGCTTTAAAACATGTTAATCAGTTAAGGATAGTGCAAGTCTAGCTATAAAGAGTGTTGGGCATTTCCTCATTCCTATTCAAAATAAGGAAGCAATGTGATAAGTCCCCAACTATCACGTCAAGAAGCATCCCTTCATACAAATCAGACACACAAGCACACGGGGGAGCTCTGTGACAACTCAATAATGGAGATTACGGGATGACATTCAACAGGGCAGAGAAATAAATATACAGAACTATAATGCAGAATAATGTGAACAGACCAACAGTGGAAATTGCCCACCATCTCAAGTCCTTCCCAAATTATTCCGAGAACTGCCACCAAAGCTTGACCAACGCCTCAATTTGGAAGCCACCAAGCTCCTCCCCCTTAAAAGCCCTAGCCTCACATTAAAAGACATTGGCCTCCCGCTATTGCTTGATGCGGTATTAATACCCCTAGTTTGGTCATCTGTTTGTGGAATTCCAATACCACTAGCTTCTTGCTCACTAGCAATTGCATCCTGTATTTCTGGCTCCATGGCATCCAACTTCACAGCAAGAGAACCTCTACTTGCTCTCAACCAATCCACTCCCTCAGAAGTCACCCCTATACACTTCTTAAACTTCACTTTCACCAAATTGGGACAGCCACCAGCCAATGCTTCCATGCCATGGTCCGATACTGGACAACTCTTTATGCACAACTTCTTTAATGCAATACACTTTGCAGCTATGCACGATATCTCTGCATCCCCAACGGTATCACTCCCACACAATGCTAATCTTTCCAAGTTCTGACAATGTATCGCCAACTTCTCTAAACTCAACCTCGTGGGATTCACACCAATCAGAACCAGCTCTTGCAAACTAGGACAATGAGTTGCAACGGCAATTAATCCATCATCACTTATTCTATTTGTTTTCCATCCATCAATATGCAGTTTCCTTATCAGCTTGCATTTTTCCGCGACAGCCATAAGTCCAGCATTAGTACTAGCAGGGATTTTCACTAAATGCAATATTTCAAGATTCACACAATTCGAAATGGCTGAGAGCCCGAGATCACTGACCTGAAGCTTCTCTAGATGAAGCTCCACAAGCCCAGTAATTCGATGTGCTATCACTACCAACAAACTGTCCCAATCAGCAGGACATCCGAACAGCTTCAAACACCTCAAGTTATTCGACCCAATAATCAAAGGCCCGAAACACTGCCCATCGTAAAGATCTCTCAAACAAATAACTTTCAAAGCTCCAGCAGCCTTTCCCGGTCCAATGGGCTCGGCCCCAACACCATCAGTGACACCAGACAATCGCTTCACCGATAATTCTTCCAGGGACTCACAATTATTGAGCAAGGCATTCATGCCTTTGGCCCCGAAACTGCAAAATCCACACGAGAATTTGCGCAAACTATTACAGTTTCGGGCAAAAGCGGCCATTCCTTCTTCAGTTATCGCCCTACAGGCACGGAGCTTCAACCTGGTGAGATTCCTACACTTTAAAGAAATCAGAATCAATGAATCATCGCCTATGCTGACTGATTTACGGTCGCACTTCAGCGCGAGCTTAGTGACCGAATCGAAGCGCGAGAGCAATTTAGGGATAAAGGATGTATGTTCAGACTTAGCGTTCAACGACAAGCGGTGTCGGCTCTGGCCCTCGATTCTCAGCCACCGATGGCACACCAGTGACGATCGATTCCGGTCGCCGGAGGATAACGACTGGAAAATGCAGGCCAGGCATTCTTCTGGCAGGTTCAACGTGTAGTCATTCCCACTGATGGCGTCATCAGTGTCGGAAGTGATGTCCTCTGGTTTATCGGAATCTGACGGCAATGGGGAGATCACGGCGGGTTTGACTGATCTGGGTCTGGATCTGGAGCTGGAAGATGATTGGCCCATCCGCGGCGGTTGTAGGATAAAAACGTTGTGCCTGCGGCGGAGGATGAAGTTTTTCTCCCAGGTGGTTGCGTGTACTGTGCTTCCTATAATTGATTATTTGGGCCAAATTCGCGAATGGGCACTCAACTCTATATTAAGCGTACTGATTACTCAATTTAAGTTTACTTCATCAGGATACCGAAATTCATATTTAGTTTCAATCAAGCCATCCGATAATTTTGTTTAACATAATTAAATTGAGTAGCCTATGCAATACTAAGTATGAAATTAGGTAGTTATTGGTGGATCTAACCCTATTTATTTTCTTGACTCAAAACGAATGTGAAACTGGAATTGATTTAGATTCTGTAAAAAGGAATGTATTGATTAGATAATTGGATTATATTTTCAACTTATAGGGTAAATCGCAATACATCCCAAACATTTGATTTCTAGCATTTAAATCTCAAATTTTACATGTCTCGGAGGTCAAAATGGTCAAAATGTTGGTTTGACCTCCCCTATTTTGTGGGAAAAAATTTTAAGTATTAACTCTCTAAAATGGATAGTATCTTGCATTTAAAGAGTCTATTAAGGATACTCTAAATAGTAGAGATTGAGTGCAGCTAAACTTAAGCATGGCAACGAATCGAGCAGACTCATGAGCTAAAACTCGCAATTCGTGCGTGGCTTGAACAAGGCTTTTTTTTTTTTCGAGCTGAGCCGGGCAAAGTTTGGCCAAAATTTTTAAAGCTCGGGCTTAAAAACTCTCAATTTTCCTCATTTCATTCCGTCATTTCTCCTCTAAAACCCTAGTTTCTATTTTTTTGAAAATAATATATTCTTCCCATTTTTATCTTCTTCAATTTTAGGTTCTCAAAATAACAATTGCCCATTTTATTTTCTTCGATCATCGTTCTTGCTACCCAAAAATCATATTTTTTATTATATTCTTCACTTATTTTGGGCATCTTTTAAGCATTTGAACAAGACTTTGATTCGCATATCATCTATATTGAAAATCACTTTACATTTAAAGAAAGAAAAAAGACAACTTTAGAAATTTTATGTAGTTTGTGCTTTTATTATTGAATATATTATTAAATAATATTTAGTTGATGTTGTTTTCGTATTTAGTGTATTTTTTGTGTTATTTGTAACCATTGGATATGATACTCTAAAAACTATCTGAAATGTAGAACATTACTTCAGTCGTTATCTACTACATAAAACGGCATCACAGTCGTTATCTATTGTGGTTTGATTTTTTCAATAAAATGACTTCTAATAATGGACTCACTAACATATATAACATAGAAAAATTGACTGTCACAAAAACGATTGAAATTATATAGTTTTTATATTATTGAGATGGTGAAATTACAAGTCGTCATAATCATATGTGTTGATTAAATTAATAACATATTTCTCAACGTATGTACGTGTTATATGCATATTACAACAAAAATAAGTTTCACTTATTATTTCTTAGGGTACGAATGGATCTTGGTTGCTTATACTAGTGTCTATACACGTAATAACACATGTGTCGTTTTCATTACCAGTAACGACACTTGTGTCGTTTCGAAATTTTCACGTATGTTTTGTTTGTTTTTTTGTTTAACAAAACAACATCTTATAATGGACTCCCTAACTATATAATATAGAAAGTTTGACAATGTTATAAATAACGTAAATGAGTTCCACTTATTGGTTCTTAGAGCATGGATAAGACGTAGCTGCTTATACTCGTGTTTACAAACATAATAGTACAAGGGTCGTTTTCATCTCAATAATGACACTTGCGCCGTTCTGTTAATTTATCCTACATTTTGATTTTTGTAATGCAAAGACATTCAATAATGGACCCCCTAGAACGGTAGACCGTCGTTATGTTTGTAAATCAAACTCCATGAAAACGACACTTGTGTTGTTACTGTATATAAAACGACATTTGTATCGTTTTGCATATAAACATGAGTATAAACAGCCACGACCCGTCCAAACTACGATAATCGATAAGTTGAACTCATTTAAGTTGTAAGATGGACATGTCGTTTACAACATTTATTAGAACTCTATGACTGTCGTTATATTTGTAAATAAAAATCCATGAGAACAACACTTATGCCATTACTGGGTTATGAAAAGAATTACGTGAACAACAAATTGCCGCAACTGTGTAGAAAACGACACTTGTGTTGTTAGTGATATGAGAACGTCTACTAAACGGTAGAACTGTCATTAATTTTGTAAATCAAACTCCATGAAAACGACACTTGTGTCGTTACTGTATATAAAATGTCACTTGTGTCGTTCTACCTATAAACATGAGTATAAAGAGCAACAACATGTCCGAGACCCGATAATTGATAAGTTGAACTAATTTAAGTTGCAGAATGGACAAGCTCGTTAACAACATTTGAGAGAAAAGTTTATTATTTATTCTTTCTAAAGAGTGTCAAACATTATTTGAGGTCGTTCCACTAGAAAAGTAGCAAAATATTGAAGAAATCAATAGAACGGCATAAGTGTCGTTAACGACACTTGTGATATTCTGTCAATAAATAAGAGTATAAGCAGCCATGATCCGTCCGAAACTCGATAATCGATAAGCTGAACTCATTTAAGTTGCGGGATGGACATGTCGTTTACAACATTCGAGTGATATGCTCATTACTTATACTTTCTGACAAATTTAGATCAAGACTTGTGATTTCACCGTTTGATATTATATATTTTATATCAATTTTACCGTTATTTGTCACATAATCAACATTTTCGACCTTTTAAAGTTAAGTGGTCCAATGATTGAGGTCGTTCACATGGAAAAGTAGCAAAATATTGGAGAAATCAACAGAACGGCAAAAGTATCGTTTAACGACACTTGCAATGTTGTCAATAAACAAGAGTATAAGTAGTCGTGACCCGTCGAGACCCGATAATCGATAAGCTAAATTCATTTAAGTTACATGGTGGACATGATGTTTACAACATTAGAGAGATATGGTCATTACTTATACTATCTAACGAATTTAGATCAAGACATGTGATTTCACAGTTTGATACCACATAATCTATATCAATTCCACCGTTAATTGTCACATAATCAACATTTTCGACCTTCTTAAGTTATGTGGTCCAATACTTGAAGTCGTTCATCTGGAAAAATAGCAAAATATTGGAGAAATCAACAGAACGGCACAAGTGCCGTTTAACGACACTTGTGATGTTCTGTCAATAAATAAGAGTATAAGCAGCCCCGACCCGTCCGAGACCCGATATTCGATAAGCAGAACTCATTTAAGTAGTAGGTTGGACAAGATCTTTACAACATTAGAGATATATGTCCATTACTTATACTATCTAACGAATTTAAATCAAGACATGTGATTTCACCGTTTGATACCATATATTCTATATCAATTCTATCGTTAATTGTCACATAATCAATATTTTTGACATTCTTAAGTTAGGGGGTCCAATGATTGAAGTCATTCCGCTGGAAAAGTAGCACAATATTGGAGAAATCAACAGAATGGCACAAGTGCCGTTTAACGACACTTGTGTCCTTATATCATAAACACGAGTCTAAGTGCCCACGACCTGTCCGAGACCCGATAATCGATAAGTTGAACTCATTTAAGTTGCAAGTTGGACATGATGTTTACAACATTATAGAGATATGCTCATTACTTATACTATCTAACAAATTTAGATCAAGACATGTGATATTACCATTTAATACCATATATTCTATATCAATTCTAACATTAGTTGTCACATAATCAACATTTTCGACCTTCTTAAGTTAGGGGGTCCAATACTTGAGGTCATTCCGTTGAAAAAGTAGCAAAATATTAGAGAAATCAATAGAACGACAAAAGTGTCCTTATGTCAGTAAACACGTGTATAAATGCCCACAACCCGTCCAAGCCACGATAATCAATAAGCTGAACTCATTTAAGTTGCAGGATAGACATGTCGTTTACAACATTTGAAAGATATGCTCATAACTTAATCAAAATGAAAAAATAGAGCATCACAAGTGTCATTACTGTTTTGAAAACGGCACAAGTGTCGTTACATCACCAATGATGTTTTATTGTAACAAAAAATAGTATAACTGTCGTTATAACTTCCTCGAGTCTAAGACAATGACAAAATCAATCGTTCCAAACATCATAAATAGTTTTCTTTTCAAAATGATAAAAGTAGTACATCAGACCATAACACCACCATCATTTTTCAATATTACAAAAGCAGTACATCGTAACACTACAAAAGCTGCATATGTGCCGTTTTATCTTCATTGTTCATGTCTCTCACTGAGTGGTACACGATTTGTACAAGTGATATGGTTATGCCCAATTTTTAAACACCTACTATACTTATGAGACTTGCGCACCTCTCCGGCTGATTATTTCTTCTTTTTTGGTAGACGTCCACTTTCTTTTCGTGTCAACGATCGTATCACCTTTCTTGATCGATATAGAAAATTTCTCATATCATTTCTACAGAATCCATAGCTATAAATAAAATAAAAAAGTTAAATAGTTTACTCAAGTATATATCGAAAGAATATGAAAATAGCTATCATATTAAATTATCAAAGTAACCACATTGTATTATCAATAATGGACAGACCATAATAGATAATGTTTGTATTGTCATTTTACATGGAAGATAAAGATTGTAGTGTCGTTCTACACTACATAAAATGGTTTGAGTGTCGTTCTGTACTACAGATCGTCCAATAGTTGCGGACAGTACAGAAATACACCAACTACGAAAAAAATCAACTAAAATATCATTTCATACTATATTCAACAATAAAAGGACCAATGTACATAAGATTTTAAAAAATACCTTTCTTTTTTTCTTCAAATATAATCGAAATTTCAATGTAAATAATATAAAAATCAAATTTTTTGTTCAAATACTCAAAATGTTGGAAAAGATAGGTGAGAAAAATAATGAATAATAAAATTTTAGGTAGCAAGCACAGGGAGACGGAGAATACGGTTGGAGATGAATTGGAGAATTTGATTGGATTGAAATGATGTTTATGTCTTTTCCATGATATGGATATTTTAGACATTTGATAATGTTTATTTCTTGCATTTTAAATTGAGACCATTTCACCTAATAACATTGAGAAAAGTCTATTTTTTCAACTACAATGTTTGACGGGGCTTTTTTAACAAAGAGTCCCCTTTAAATATGCATATAGTTTTAATTTTTCATGCCATAAGATCCCTTCCTTTCTGGAATGAATCAATCACCAATTATGTTTCTCTAACATAGATTCATTATCGAGCAAGACAATAAATTTCAGAACCTTCAATACTACATTAATTAAAATTTATACTCTCTCATAATTAGATCATTATGGGGGATCCAGTCAAATTTCAGTTATTTTGCCTTAATTTATGATGAGTTGTAGGTTGCAGAAACTGAAAATATAATAATTTAGATGTTGTTTTCTTTGTATTTTAGTTTTGTGTTTTGAGTTTTGTGTTTTGAGTGTTCATTTTGAAATTGTTGAAAATATATTCTTTTTGGCATTTTGAAAAATTATTTTCAAAAAAAAAAAAAATAATAATAATAATAAATGGAAAATCCGTTTCCACCCCCCTCCCTCCCTCTCTTTCTCTCTCAATGAAGCTCACCGACACCAACTTCATCTCCTCCTTCGCTGGTAAAATTGGCCTTGACCCATGATTGGGCAAGGTGCACCCGGTGGAGATGAGGCTAACCCATGTGGTCCGCGATCGTGGGACGGTCGGACGGCGTCGGAATTTGCAAAACTCGGATCGCGACTATCTTTCTTCTCGGATGAAAGCCGAACATTGCAGAGTTGTTTGGGGTGGGTTTAAGACATGGTTGAAGTCACCTGGGGATGAGCATTCGACAGTGGTGTCGTACGACCTTGGGCGTCGCCGAATATGAAGTTTCCGCCAGAAAAAAGGTAGCACTAGAATGGTTTTTTGGATTCCAATTTCTGTTGATTCTTGTTGTTTCGTGTCTGATGAATGATTGTAGATAATAGAAGGGAGTGAGGCGAGGTTGTTGTTGGTGGAATCCGATGGTCTAGGTGGCCGGAAAGTGGCTTCCAATTTGTTTTTGCTAACGGTGGTTGTAGTGGTGTTGCGACGATGGTTGTAGTGGTGGTGTTGTAGCTATGGTGGCAGTTGTTTTCAAGCGGTGGTGCAGTGTTGGGTCACGGTGGTGGTTGGCGATAATTGAAATCACTAAAAATGCGTTTTGAAAATTTTTGCTTGATTATAATTGAAAATACTCAAAACGACAAATTTGTCGTTTTGAGTTTTCTTTGTAAATTTTTAACTTGTTTTCAAAATTGTGTTTTCGAAATAGAAAAGAAAAACGCGTTTTCACTATTTTGAAAAATTGAAAACAGAAAACGATTTAAAAACGATAAAGAGACCTTAATTTCTAAAACAAGTTTTTGAATTTAATATAATCTTAACAAAATTTAAATTTTATTTACAGTAAGTACAATTTAACACGGGCCAAAGCTACGAGTCGGCTCGTGTGGCTCGATAAGCTACACAGGCATGCCCAAGCTCGAGCCGAGTCCCAAATTTGGATTTGGCTCCGGCCTTGGCTCGGTTTTACATGGCCTCGAGCTGGGCCACAGGCGTCTTTTGCCATCCTTATGTAAAAACGATTGGGGTAGGTATGCTACTATGCTCAAAGATTGGGGATCAATGGGGAATTTTTGCCCATAGTTAACTTAATGGTTACTGGGCTTTATATGAAACTTTAAGTCGGTCATTTATAGTTTTTCCTGACCCATTTAGTCACTGAAGTTTATAATCAGTGGTTACTCGATTAACAAAATTAATGTATAATTTGACGAGACATTCATTTTACATATTAAGCGCCATTAATTTAATAATTTATATGAAATTATAAGTACAATAATATGGTTAGTCATCTTCTTTTACGTCATATCCATTTCTAATTTGTAACAATCCGTGTTCAAACTTTTATATCATATGTATTGTCTATTTTTGAAGAGCTTTTGCAATCTTACCTCTAATGACTTTCTATCGTGTATCTTATGATTCAAAATGGTTTAAAGTTGTCCTAAATTTTAATTGGATATTCACATTTATAATTTTTCAATAGAAAAATGAGATAATTTTTAGCATTATCAATTTTCAGATGCTATACAATCAATCGAATGGATAGATGTATCAAATCCAATCAAAAAAAGGGAGCTCGAAACATTTGCCCTATGGCACTTAAATTTTGGGAAATCATTCGTCATCTTACCTCTTACAACTTTTTATTGCGTCTTTATAACAAGATAGATATCTTGGGTTTCAATCATAGGGGGCGCGACAAAAAAGGAATAAGTCATCCCAAAACAAACAGTATGTTTGATATAAGACGTGGGGATAGATGTCAAATATTACATACTAATTTCAATTAGGGTTGAAATTCTAATTGGGTTTGATTAGGAGCTTCTAGTACATTTTTTTGTTTTGAGGAGATATTGACTTCGTCCCCTTCCATTATTTGTATTGCTCACTTTTTTTAGCCACAATCCATAAGGCTGATTGATTAAAAATAAAAGAGGAAAAATGTATTTCTAAAAGAGTAAAAACATGTATAGTATTACTTGTGCATGTGTATCAATTGAATTAATGGCATTTTGGTCCACTTAATTGATGCTATACATCAAATTATACTCGGCCCTTGTTTCATAGTATTTTGAATAATGATTTTTTGAAAAATGTGTGGTTAAATGTAGGAAAAAGTTTTGAATTTATGTACAAAATATTTTATTATGTAAATACATGATTAAAAATAAGTATGAAAATTAAAGAATTTTGAAATAATAATTGTCAAACTCTGCAAATTTTGTTAATGAGTTACATATGATGAAATGCATTGTAAAATTCTGTGCTGAATGTGTAAGAAAAAAGTTTAATGATCAACTTGAAATTTTGTACAAATTTTAATGACCGTTGATGAAATTAACTCTACGCAATGTTACTCCGGGTCGTATGCACCAAACACGTAGAGGCTCCACTCAACGCTTGCACCGATACATGAACAGAATGGCTGCTGCACCCATCGGAGCTCCACCGCTTTTCCGCTTTCAACATCCCCATTTTCAAGTCGCCACTTGTTTACTAACTCATCGGTCCTGGTGCTGCGCCGCCTATTTAACTCGTCCAGACAAGGATTCCTCCTCTGTTTGCCAAACCGCAGCTGCAGCACTAAGCGCTAAAGACCCACCAAAGTACCTGAGACGGGACGACCCGGATTTCCGAAAATGGAAACAGAAAGAAGCGGAAATACTCAAAGACACCGAGCCCATTATTAATCTTACCAAAGAAATTCTACACTCGAATAGGTGTTTTCTCTCATCCATTCAAGTTAATCTTATCTTGAACTTTAATAAATTATGTTTGAATGATTTTCTTCATCTGCGTTTTTTTTCAATCGCTATTAGTTGCAAGGTTTTTTGAGGTAAAAAAGTTGTGGTTTGATGGGATAATTGAATGTCCAAAGAAGGCATTTACTACGTTAAATTGAATACTCCAAACAGTTCCTGACAATACATTATCAAGTTGCAAAATCAAGTCCTTATCTAAAATCCAGTGATAATATGTCTAATTTAGGCTGCTGCCTTGTGACCTTGTCCCAGTGAGTAGTTTTACCATGGATATGGCAATTAATTGTGTACCTTATTGGTTAAAAGCTGGCACCTATTTTATTTTATGGAAAGTCTAATATTCGAAGGCAATTTTTTCAAAGACGTTTTCTTGTCAAGCTGAAAAAAATTCAACTTTTAATACTTTTTCATTGAAAGAGCTTCTTTAGGCCTCAAATGTCCAATATATGTATGGAAGCTATCTTCTTCCATTCAATATATGTATGGAAGCTATTTTCTTAATTTACGTTTGAAGAATATGCCTAAAAACATCTTGAGGCTTAAGCCTTGCCTCACGAAGGAAAAATGTCTCAATACCCGGTTAAGTCTTTTCTGCCTCTGATTTCATTTATTTTATTCTAAAGTTGCCATTGGTAATAATTCTTCCTGTTGTTGGTAGCAACTTCTGGTGATACCATGATAAAGCAATTTTTTTTTTACCTTGAATATTGTGAATAATCTACAATTTGCAATCAATTGGAGATCATCAGATAAGGCAGGTTTGCCGTGTATATTAAGAAAGGTATTTTCCGTTATACATTGTTTTAAAGTATGAAAATTCATATCGAACAATTGTGTTTTTATCAAAAAAATTGCCATATTTTTTCAATTTTTTGTTATTATTTTGTCTCAAATTTTTTATTGTTAGTCCAAATATGGCCCCGCTGAAATGTATTTTCTAGCTCTGCGACTGGTTTGAAAGTGATACAAAGTAGCTCCTGAAGTAGCGTGATGGGCTTATTCATAGTGCCTTCGAGCCCTTTTAAAACTCAGTTACTTAGACATTGTGTTTAAGGGCCTGCATACTAAGAAATTTAGAGACGAGTTCTTACACGTTCGAGGTACAAGGGTATTTTTGAATATTAACTAAGGTGAGGTCACTCTTAATAAAAATTGTAATCATTTGAACTTTGTCCTTAAACAAGTTCCTCTATTTTTATCTCGTCGTGCCCTTTGTACTACATACAAGGAGAAGAACAACAAAATAAGCTTTTTCCTCAATAAATTAAGGGTCATCTAGAATAATTATTTTTGCACTTTGCAGATCATTGCTAAATCTACATTTTACAAAAAGATTTAAAGCAAGTAGATATTTAGCAACTACCTGATAATGTCTAGGCTATGCGAGACATGCTAACACTCCCCTAGCTCTGGTGCTAGAGTCACTAGGAACACTCCCATCCACAAAGTGCTAGAAAAACAAACCCAGTGTAACCTTGGCATACGGTTCCTATGTCATGATGAAGTCCATTGGCCTAACTCATCGCCTTAAACTCAGTTTGCAATGTAAAGTTTAGCTTCATCTAATATATATATATATATAT